>CAUHTR010002350.1:0-13403 GCA_959609185.1 Schmidtea polychroa
CATTGATTTTAGGATTAAAAGTTCTGATCAATAATGCTAGTAGGTAGTTATGTGCACTCTAGATCCATGTGCACTCTAGATCCAGATACTATTTTTTTTAAAAAAATTTTTTTTTAAAAGACCTCCCCCCATAATTTTTTTTAATTTTAAAATACCCCCCCCTACTTTTTTTTTGTTTTAATCATCGATTACGTAAAATTTTTGTTTTAATTATTGATTACATAAAATTTTAATTTGTTTTAATCGTCGATTATGTAACAATTTTAAATTTTTTAAAACGTTGATTATGTCATTGATTTTATTTTTTATAAGAATTTTTTATGTCATTATACTTGAAATTTAATTCTCTGTTAAATGAGACTATGATGTAATCAAAATTAAAGAAATATTATAGGTTAATTAAGGTTATCATAAAACAAATATAATTATATTTTATTACAACAATACATTTTTTCGCAATTCCACAAGTAATGCATGAATTATTTCTCGTTTCTGTAGATTTACAAAACATGTACAACTATCATCCCCACAAGTATTCTGCATATTATTTTTACAAAAATCACAATTTTCAACATCATCGGTATAACATGTAATCGTAGCATGATCCATATGAATTAAATATATTACATTTATTCCAGTTATTTCATAAATTTTGTAAAACACAACTTCTGGAGCACAATACATTAAGGAAATGTTCAAATTCGGATAAAAATCTTCAATTTTATCAATCAAAATTTTTAGTATAGTTTCTAAACAAAAAATCAGTAAATTTAAAATAAAAACAGTTACCTTCATGTTCAATCATTGTTGAATAAATATTCAAGCAAATCCTCGTTACTTATATTTGAAGAAATTGTTAAAGATCCAATCAAATCCTTTACATCGTTTATAATTCCTTCAACAATAGTATGAAAATCCAAATTTTTAATACCTAGTACAACTATTTTACCACTCGAAAATATATTTACACATAGTGGATTATATTTTGTATAACGCAGAGCGGGAAATAATTCAGGCTCATATATACAATCACCATCTAATAACTTTGCTAAATTATTCAAATTAATAGATTGCTCAACCTTGGTAGCTATAGTAAGACTTTGAACTTGAATATCTTTGATATTATATTGCAAATTCTCGAATTCGATAGGCTTCTTACAACCCATTATACGACATTTACCATTTTTGAAAAATATAATAGTATATTTTCCAGTTTTGTCAACATATTGTTGTGGTTTACACTTGGAGAAATTCATCATACCAACAGTTTCCAAAGACACACGACCTCTATAATTAATATTTGTCAACATTTCTACTGAATATTTAAAAAATCAAGTATATATATATATATATATATATATATATATATATATATATATATATATATATATATATATGTTATATTATAGAGTAATTAAATCAATTTATTCTTTACGATATAAACAAAATTAATTTTTAAATAAATATTAAAAATGGAACTAAGAAATGATGCTGTATATCAAATAGTCGGACCAAGTGGTAGCGGCAAAACTTTGTTTGTTTGCAAATTACTAAAATCACATTTATTTGAATCAAAATTTAACAAAATGTATTGGCATCGAGGTGCTGATCAAGAACACGGATTGACTCAATCAAGTTTCTGTAAATTGAAAAATATGAAAATAGTAGAGGGATTTGATAAAAATTGGTCCAGTAGACTAAAGAAGGGGGATGTCATAATTATTGATGACTTGTATCAAGAAGCTAATAAAGAAAAGAATTTCAATAATTTATTTACCAAAATCAGTAGACACGTTGGTGTAACTGTTATTTTTATAACTCAAAATCTATTTCATCAAGGTGGTGCACATCGAACACGTAATTTAAATGTACAATATTTAGTTATTTTCAAGAATCCTAGAGATGCAACAGTGATTGATTTTCTTGCACGTCAAGCATACCCTAACAATCGTAATTTTCTTATCAGTGCATTTCAAGATGCTACAAAAATACCTCATGGATATATATTTCTTGATTTCACACAACAATGTCCCGATGATTTACGAGTAAAAACAGATATTTTCAACCCAAAAGGTGCCATGGTTTATAAACAAAGTTGAAAACCTCTATGAATAATAATGTTTCTAAAAGCAAGGGTGAAAAATATTAGGAAATTAAGAAAAAGTATTAAAAAGAGTATTAAAGTTCAAAAGGTTCCACCAACAACTAGTTATACACCATCTAAAAAACTTGTAACTGAAAATTTCTCTGCAATAAATCTTATTTCGAAAAATCCTAAACCTAAACGTGAAACCCGTAAAACCAGTAAAGCCGGTAAAAAAGTAATTAAAAATCATCGCAGTTTTCCATTTTTTAATGCATTGTTAAAGGCCCCGAGTATGAAAAGAATGAATATATTGCAATCATTCCCAAATTTTGTTGTCGATGATTTACTCAATATTATACTTAAAGTAGTCAAAGGCAAAATTAAAATCAGTAAATCAAAAAAGCATTTATTGAGCAAACATAGGAAACCTTTGTTATCATTAGTAAATAATAAAAATCGTAAGCAAATGAGGAAAATTATATATAAACAACAAGGTGGATTTATTGGTGCATTGATACCTCTGGCATTATCATTATTAGGTGGAGTTGTAGGAAATCAATCATAAACAATGGGTGCTAATCCTTCATTACCTAATTTAAATTTTAATTTTAAATCTTCTTGCTGTAATGGAGAAGATTTGGACGAACCCAGAAGACGAAGCCGGTTTCGGTGGAGTGGCAAAATTAAAGAAAAGAGTTCCGAATTCGAAAAAAGAAACCCAGAAGTGGTTATCAGATCAGCTTGCGTACAGTTTGAACAAACCAATGCGGAAAAGATTTCCAACAAGAGCCTATAAAACATTTGGTATTGACGATTTATGGCAAATGGATTTGATGGAGATGATACCGTATTCGAAAATTAACAATGGGAATAAATATATTTTAACATGTATTAATGTATACAGCAGGTTTGCACGAGCAATACCAGTCAAGGCAAAATCTGCAGATGAAATGTCAAAGGCAATTAATATTTTATTTAAAGATGGACATCCTAATAACTTGCAAACAGATTTGGGTATTATTATTATTGTTATTAATATTATTATTATTATTATTATTATTATTATTATTATTATTATTATTATTATTATTATTATTATTATTATTATTATTTTAGGTAAAGAATTCTACAATAGCAAAGTTAAGCAAGTCCTCGATAAACTGAAAATAAATCACTACTCGGTACATTCTCAATACAAAGCTGCCCATGTTGAAAGATTTAATCGAACATTGAGAGATAGATTAAAGAAATTGTTCGTGCATCAAGGTAATAAAAAATGGGTAAATGCTTTACCGAAAATAATAACAAGTTATAATCATTCATCACACCGAGGACTGAATGGATTAAGACCGGTTGATATTACATCAAAAACATTCTATTCTAAGAAATCTGTAAAAATTGCAAAACCTAAATATAAAGTCGGTGATCATGTTAGAATTAGTAAAATTAGTGCATCACCATTTATTAAAAATTTTGATACAAATTGGAGTGATGAAGTCTTTGTAATTTCAAAAATAAATACTAAACAGAATCCTGTAATGTATGTCATCAAAGACAGTGATAATAATATTGTACAAGGGAAATTTTATGAGCAGGAATTACAAGTCATTCCTCCTCCAAAGGTATTTAGAATTCAAAAAATATTGAAAACTAAAAAGGTCGGCAAGGATAAACAATACTATGTCAAATGGCATGGTTATCAAAACCCGTCATGGATATCAGCAAAGGACCTAGTAAAGTGAATTTTTATACTATTTTACCGAGCAATAGTTGCCCATTAATTCATCCAGACAATCAAGCCAGTAAATTTATGGTCAATCTCCAGAATCCGATTTCTTTAAATGGTGACTGGGAAGTTGCACTGCAAGATTTTACATTCGTGTACAACACATTCCCATTTTATAGTCAATGTAAGATTGATTTCAAAAGGAATATTGTGAAAACATGTAGCGGTATCTTTATTATTAGTAATTATGATAAAACATATCATATTCCGAACCAAATATTAGATTCGCATTGCTATATATTTTACAAGTATGGATTAAATATCAGTTGTGATTTTAAACCATTTTCAATAACATTCGAAACTATTGAAGATGCCAAACGAATGGGTTGCAATAAGCTGAAAAATATTGTTATGGAGACCGAGTATTTATTACGTTTTAATCTATTTGAAGCAAACAGTATAGTGAAAGAAGAAATCAAAATATCTGTGTCGTATAATGATGAAGTTGAAGAATCATTCATCTTTGCTGATGAATTATATTTTGATAAACTTGATGTATTACTTAAATATTTAAAGTTCAATTGTTCACACATATTTAAAAATTTGGAAATTGTGAAAGATTTGATGTTTACCTTCAGTTTGAATGAGGATATTTGCGAAGTTACATTTGATAAAAATTTGGCAAATTCACTTGGATTAGATAAGCAAAAATATAGAGAAAAATCGACTGGTATACGCAAACCAAGAATACTAGAACATCATCAACAAATGTTCATATATACTAACATTATCGAGCCCATAATTGTTGGTGATTCCAGTGTTCCTCTTTTGAAATCGGTATGGATTGGAAAATATGAACATGATGAAGTTGTCAATATAAATATCGATAATCCCATGTATTTACCAATAGCAAGTTCATGTATAAACAATATAGAAATAAATATTCGTGATGATAGTGGAAAACTTATAAACTTTCCAAAAGGTTCAAAAACTCATTTGACATTACATTTTCGTAAAGTAGATGGCTAATTCTGATATTATTAGTATGTATAGTGATAGCCAATCTGGCGGTGAATTACCATATTTTATTGGTAAACAGTACGGTTCGGATGGTTGAGAACAATTGGTAGATTTGCATTGCCTATTCTTAAACGTATTGGTAGTTTTGGTATGAAAACTGCAAAAGATGTTATTATGAATGAACAGAAAATATTACCATCTCTAAAAACAAATGCTTTAGCTGAATTAGGGAAAGTTTTACCAGGGGTTGCAGGTATGTCTCAAAAAGATACGCCTCCAGGTCCAGCTCCAAAACGTAAAAGACATGGAATATCACGTATAAACAAACGAATGAAAGGACATGGAACTATATTTGCAAAATGATTTGTGGTAAATCTGAATTATGTATATTTGATAGACCATCGCCCCAGGCTGTAATAGAATTTGGGGCATTTGAGGAAGTTTTTCCTATGAATTCAATTACCGATAGTAGAAATGATGTAGAATTTTACATCAATGGTTCTCAAACAGAATATTTAGATTTGAATGATACTTTATTGATTGTTCAAATCAAGGTTATAGATAAAGATAAAAAGGCTTTGGGTGATGCTGATGCTACAATACCTAATAATTTTTTGTTTCATACACTTTTTAAAGATGCTATTCTTGGATTTAATAATATCAAGATTGAAGGTGGCAACAATACATATATCCACAAGGCGATAATAGAAACTATTTTAAATTATAATACCGACACCAAAAATACATGTCTTACTCCTATGGGTTATGCAGCAACTGATGACGAACGGAAAAAATGGATTAAAGGCTCAAAGATTTTCACCATGTGTTCATCATTACAACTCGATTTTATGGATCAACCAAAATATTTACTTCCAGGAGTCAATGTACACATTAGACTGAAAAGAACCGATTCTTCTTTATCATTAACTAGTGGTGCTGGTCAACCAATATGTCAATTAGTTGATGCAAAATTACTAGTAAGAAGAGTTCGAGTTGATCCGTCGGTATTAGCAGGTCATCAGTTGGGTCTTAATTCTAAGCATGCAATCTATCCTCTGAAAACAAAAGAAATTGTTTCATTTGCAATAGCCAAAGGTGCTTCTTCCTTCTATAAGGAACAAATATTTGGAGATAGAAGAATGCCAAACTTTATTCTGGTAACATTTCAAGGTGAAGCACAATATAATGGTTCATATAGTGCCTCAAGCTCAATTTTCAAAACCTTTGGTGTTACATCTCTAACTTTGTCGAAAAATACTGATTATCGAGAAACATATACTCAAGATTTCGATAGTGACAATTACTGTGCTACATATATGCAGAGTATTGTTAGAAATATGGGATATTTAGATAAAAATTTGAATTGCGGCATAACTCTTGAAGAATTCAAAACCAAATATCCATTCTTTACATTTGTTTTGGCCCCAGATTTTGATTTGAATCAGAGTCAATTACCTCAAAATGGAAATTTACGATTAGATATAAAGTTTGCAAAAGCTATTACAGAACCTGTGCATGTTATAATATATGGAGTATTTGAAAATGAAGTTCAAATTACTGCAAATAGAACGGTTCTGGTATAAATGTATACAGAAATACAGAAAGTTGTCATGGAGTAAGTTGTTTTTTATACTGTTTAATTTATTAAAATAGTTCTGTTCAGGTTAATCGAATTGGAAAACAAATATTAGGAAATGAATTTTTAGGAGTTTTTCCTCTCGATAATATACCATTTTTGAAAAATAATCAAGCCATAATCGGCAATACCCATTCATCTCATCTCGGCGGAGAGCATTGGATTGCAATCTATATGAAACCAGATAAGATACATGTATTCGATCCTATGGGTTTCTGTTATCCTGCTTTATTGGTTTCGAAACTACAAACAATGGGCAAACCTATTGTATATAATAAAACAATGTATCAACACCCTTTAACTCGTACGTGCGGACAACATTGTTTAGGATGGCTTATGTCTATTAAATAATAAATGTTTTTATAAAAATGTGTTTTTATTATTTTATAATTATTATTATGTTTTATTATTTTTATAATTATTATTATGTTTTATATTATTACAATAATAACAAAGTCCGTCATGAACGGTGCATGCTCCGTGCATGATTAACAAAGGCATATTATCACGTTATAAACAATTGTAATACAAATTTCATCATAATTATTTTATTACAATTTTAAAATGTCATCAATTAATACTAAAATCAATGTGGTTCTTTCGAGAAATGGTAAGGATTTTTATTTATTTATTTATATTAAATAATTAAATTTACAATTAGAAACTCGTACCGTTAACTCGTCATTCTTCAATAGGCGATTAGGTTCTGGAAATGATGGAAATGGTATATTTATAATTATTATAAATACTTTAATTATTATTATTATCTTTATTATTTAGACAATTATTTTGGTGATTGGGCCGCAATTACCGAAAATGACGACATATTAGATATTTCAAACATATTCCAAAATGGTAATTTATTAGTTTAATTAAAATTGTATTACCATTAACATTTTAGAATCTTCTGTTTCTCATAACAAGAATTTTCCAATAATAAATGCCGCAGTAGTGGATACCTCCGTTGTGTATAATTTGAATGCTCCCATCCCTATTGGGGACTCAGTTTCGAATAACGAATCAAAATGTATGTTTCATTTTATTAATATATAGTTTTTAATTAATTAATAACTTAATAATAATATAGATTTTATGTAAATATAATGTAAATATAACTTTATGTAAATTATTTCAGTTATCATTAAATAGTAATTGTAATAGTAATAATTATAATAGTAATTGTAATAGTAGTAGTAGTAGTAGTAATAATAATAATAACAATAATAATAATAATAATAATAATAATAATAATAATAATAATAATAATAATAATATTAATAACTTAGCATTATTAACATTAACTAATTATTTTATAGTTGATAATATTATAGACAAATTTTAAATGAAAGATTAAATTACATTTATTATTATTATTATTATTATTATTAAATAAATAATACATTTTCATTCAATAAATAATTATTTAACTTTTATTAGGCAAATTTTATCCTAAATATTGTAATTCGTCTATGGGTCATGACAATAAATGCCACAAAAATATGAAGAAATATTATCGCCAACCTTTTAATGGCATCAACTTTTTTATTTGCCCCATATGCAAAACTTCCCAGAGTGTAAGGTATAAGGAATTTTATAGTCAACATTCTCAGCACTTAAATTCTTTCAAAACAAATAAAAAAGAACTGTTTAAAATAATAAATAAGAATAACATTGAAATTGTAAATATTTAAATAATAACACAAAAAAGAAATCTAATAAAAGACCTGCCTGAACATAGGGTGTCTAAAATTAAAAATAAAATTATAAAAACTGAAGTTATTGAGATCAGTGACGACGAAATTATTAAAAATGAAGTCATTCTACTCAGTGATGACGAATGTAATAATATTACATATACTATAAATCATGATATTATAAATGATAATATTGATACTATAAATGCTATAAATGAAAATATAAATAATGATAATACTATAAATACTATAAATCAAATAGGTGGATCATCTTTAGCGATTGAGCCGATAATAGAATCAAATTTAAATGGCGCCATTCGAACTATTCGATTTAATATTGCCGATTCACAATTAATTAAAATTATAATAACGGATAAAATCACTGAAAAGTTAACATCTGAAATAAATAACATGGGTAGCGTCAAAATTCCATTCGCTATTCTTATAAGATTTGAAAAAGATGGGGAAATCCGTGACAACTACTTTTCAAATAACGCCGAGATCTTTTCCCATAACTTTTTAATTGAGGGAGTTAATAAGTTAAACGAAAAAATTGAAAAGTTTACCTATTTAGGTAGTGGCTGGAGAGTAATTAATATCTTAGAGATTGATTTCATCTGACTAAATTTGCTCCTATTTGTCGCCTATCTGGTCATAGTTACATTCGTACACCCGCAGATTTGAAATCTAAAGGAGCAATTATTAATGTTAAAAATAAGGATCATAAGTGTTTCTTTATAGTATTCTCGCGCTCTTGAAAAAAGATGAAATAGGTAGCCACCCTGAAAGAGTTTCAAAATATGAAAATCTTTTAAATATTCTTAATTACAATGAAGTCACGGATTGTCCGATGAAATTGTGTAATATACCTAAATTCGAAAAGAAAAATTTAGACTTAAATCTTGCTATAAATGTTCTGGCTTATACCCTACTGTGATAGTTGATGATGATCAGGTTCCTAATGACTATGTTTTTAAACACCCCCACTTAAGTATAATTCACAGATCAACGGTTACTATCGGTACTCCAATTTATTTATTACTCTTGGAAATAAGGATAATTATCATTACACCGCAGTGACCAACATTACACGTTTAATGAACTACCATCGTAATAATGACTGTAGTATTCAAATAAGATGCAAATGGTGCCCACATTGTCTTAACGGTTTTCGATTAGACAATGCTTTCACTAAACATGTGGCCCTATGCAGTAAAAATCAAACGGGTACAACCCTTTACACTTTACCCGAAAATAAATATTTAGAGTTTCAAATCATTCAAGAGAATCACCCCACCCTTTGTTATTTATGCCGATTTTGAATCGGTTTTACCTAAAGATGTTAAACATCATCAAAATACATTTACCTATTTCAGCAGGTCTTTTATTAATAAATAATCTTAACAATAGAAAATCGTATTACGAGTTTATGGTCTTGATTGTATACCTCAATTTCTTAAAAAAAGTAGAGGAAATTGCTGTCACAATTGTCCTACCTTATTATGAGCTTGAAAGGAAAAAACGGTTAGGACCTATGACTTTTGCTGAGGAACGACAATTCAAATCTTGTAGGAACTGCTATCTTTGCCAAGAAGGTTTTATCCCTTGCTGTTCGAGATCATGACCATTTTACTGGTAATTATCTCGGTGCAGCCTGTAGGAAATGTAATATGGCTCGCAGAATTTATAAACAGCTGCCGATTGTATTTCATAATTACGAGGTTACGACTTACACCATATTTTAAAATATGGTCTCAATGGCTTTCCTTCTTGGAATTTGAATATAATACCCACAAGCACAGAGAAATTTATCTCGATGATTGTTTCACATTAAAAAATATCTGTTCGTTTTATCGACAGCATACAATTTGTTAATTGTTCTTTGGCTAAGGCTGTAAAAACTCTAACTGATCTTCCTTTGACTTCGTCGGTTTTTGATAGGCTAATAATAGATGCTAAAGCCATATTTCCTTATGATTATGCGACTGATTTGGATGTACTTGAAACCCCTTATGAATTGCCTCCTATTTGGTCTGGTGTTACTGAAGATGAGTATGCTAAGGCTCAACTTATTTGGACTCAACAACGTTGTACTAAATTGGCTGACTATATGTTAACTTATCAAAAATTGGATGTATTCCTCCTTGCGGACTATTTCCAACAATTTCGTGCCAAGGCCATTGCATACAATGGTCTAGAACCTCTAAACATTTATGGTATTCCGGGTATGTCATGGGCCTCAGCGCTTATGACATTAACTGAGCCTATAGAACTTTTACAGGACATGGAAATGTTCAATTTTTACGAAGGAGGAATACGTGGTGGGTTAACATTTGTTAACAAACATTACGTTGCTGCTTCTGATAATACAGAATTATTATATATTGATATAAATAATCTGTATGGTTGGGCTCTTAGCAAAATCTTCCTTTTGCTGATTTCACTGGGTGTATGATGGATTGAATGATGTATTGCTTGAGTGCATGAATGCTGACATTGAAATCCTTCCCTATGGTTATACCATAGAAGTGGATATAGATATTCCAGAAATTTTTCATGATTTCTTAAATGACTTTCCTCTTGCTCCTGAGAAAATGTGCCCGCCTGGTTCGAAAGTTGAGAAGTTGATGCTCACGCATTGGCCAAAGAAGAACCATGTTCTTCATTGGAGGCTTCTCAAGCTTATTTGTCTCTTGGTGCCAAAGTTGTACACATCCATAGAGCTATAAAATTCAAGCAAGCACCGATTTTTAAAAATTATATAAATAAAAATACACAGCTAAGAGCTGAAGCAAGCAGTGAACTGTACAGAGATTTATTCAAATTGTATAATAATAGCTTGTACGGTAAATCCGTTGAAAACCTTAAGAAGAGATTAAATTTACGACTATGTAATTCCGCGGAAAATTAATTACATATTCATCAAAACCATCATTTAGAAAAACCATCAAAATTGATGATGATCTTTTGGTGTACATCTCAATAAGGAGTCTATATGTTTGGATAGACCCAGCTACATCGGACAATCAGTGCTGGATTTATCCAAACTAAGGATGTATCAATTACAGTACATAGAATTATCAAAATATAGGAGTCAGTTTAACTGTGATATAAATATAGTTGCGGGTGATACCGATAGTTTCTTCTTAGAGGTCAAAAATGTAAAGCTTGACGTTCTTTTGCCAGCGATGATTTCGGATGACTTGTTAGACACCTCAAATTATGATCCCTCTCATCCTTTATATTCTAGGAGACTCGACTCAGTTATAGGAAAGTTTAAGGATGAGAGTAAGGGTGTAGGATATAGTGAGTGGGTTTTCTTGCGACCAAAGTGCTACAGTCTTTTAGGAAATAAATCTACTATGAGAGCTAAGGGCGTAAAATTACCAGGTACAGATATAAAACATCAATCCTATTTAGACTGTTACAACAACAACACAGTTATTTCTGTACCTCAGACTAGAATAGGAACCCGAAATCATCAGCTTTTTACCTTTAAAAACTCAAAGATTGCTTTAACTAATCATGATGATAAAAGAGCTTGGGTAGAGAAAACTCTAGTTTTGCATATGGTCATTATTTAGGGGTTGATGTCATTGATAATGACGATAATGATATTCAATCAGGAGCAGATCCCGATCTCATCAATCAACATCTACAAGATTAATTTAATTCTGTGATCGACTTGTTGAATTTTGTAAAATAGAAATTATTGTAAAGTCTCTTTTTCGTTTTATAATATCGGTTTTATTTCTTTGATTTTTTTTTTTTTTTTTTTTTTTTTAATGATTTGATGTGTAAAAGTATTTTATTAGAATGTAGTTTGTTAATAAAAATAATAATAAAAAATAATAATACTTACTATATTGTGCACAAACATTATATCTTCAAATATATAACCATTGGATAGAGCTCATCAAGACCTTTTTAATGAACCATTATTCAATAAAATCTATCGAAGATAATCCTTAAAATTACCATTATTGATTTTAAATTATTTTCTTGTTTAATAAATGAGTTGTTTTAATGTATCTCTTATAAATGTGTGCAGAATATAAGTATTTTCATAAATTTATTAAGAAATTACTGATGACCACGAGATCATTCAAGTTTTTAAACTGCACCGTTGAAGATTTTATGAACAATTATGATCCTCTCACTGAAAGGAAACCATAAAAATTTTAGAAATTTTCAAACATTCCTCCATTGGATATTTGATTGATTTATTTAATTACAATAATGCATTTTGAAGTTATCGATTTATTTGATGCATTTAGACAAAGCAATAGTAGATAATGATTCATTGAATGAATGCTTTGGAATTGTATGGATTTAAGGCTGGAACCAGGATATAGTAGTAGATTGATTTATGAAGGATATCGAAATCCGAATGATTGAAAATAAGCTAAGAAAAAAACTCAATGATGGTAGGAAAAATGTATTTAACTTGTTACATTTGTAAAGAAAATCAAGTATCGGTTTGTTTTTACCTTGCGGACATGTAATTGTATGTTCTAAATGCCATGATTCAAATGTTCGCAAATGTAAAGCATGTTCAATGTATATTAATGAGTATCATACTATATACATTTAATAAACATTTATTTCTTTACCTTTGTTATTAATACTCAAAATAATATTCAAACTAAACCAAATTTACAAACTACCGCGCCAGCCCCTTTGGGGGCGCGGCGGGCGAACGGCGGTTGTGTATGTCGATGATTTTAATTTTTATTAAATTCATTTGTTTGATTTCAAAATTAGATTGTGTGACTAACCTTGTAAATTTTGGGTTTGATGTATTCGAAAAAAAAAAAAATTGTAAAACATTCTTTTACTATTTAGTTGGAAAATTTGTGAAAATAGTTTTGAAAACTTTTTAAAATTTGAAAAATTTTGAGTTGGGAAATTTGGGAATTTCATTTTTGGGACTTTTTAATTTTTTGAAAAAAAAATTTGAGTTGGGAAAATTGTTTTTGGGAATTTTTAAATTTGGGAAATTTTGAGTTGGGAAATTTATTTTGGGGATTGAAAATTTGTTGTAATGATCAATTTACGTTTGAATAAAATCAAAGTTTTGACACTTGAGGGTAAGGACTTCACCATACATCTTTGGAATGTTGACCATCACACTCTACTCTCAAATACCTTTGAATGATGTATATATATTATAAAGTTTGAAAAATTCGAAAGTTTGTGACCCTTTGAAGGTGAAGGACTCACCATACACCTTTGATGTAT
>CAUHTR010002351.1:0-60049 GCA_959609185.1 Schmidtea polychroa
TTTTCTCTCAAAGAAATCAATTAGTTTTGATTCCAATTCTTTGTGTTTTGAGTTCAAATGTCGTGATAAATTATTTGCTTTCATGCTTTAATTGGACAGCACTTCCCCACAAATGATACATTGTGGTTTGGAACAACTTGCATCTGATCCAGGCCAAGAAATAAATCCAAATCTTAAAAAAGTAATGTTGTATTTGCGAACAAAACTTGACCTCTTCTTTTTTTCGGGTGGACATTGAACTTCTTCATCATTGTTTTCAACAGCTGTTGAATTGTTATTGTTAACCTTTATAACAAAATTGTTTAATGTTGCTTGTCTTTTTTTACGTTTCATTTTAGGATTGGAAAAAGTTTAGGATTATTAAAAACTTGATTAATTTTTAGCAATTTTTAAATTATATTTATTAGTAGTATGATGTGAGGACTCCAGGACACTTTCAAGGTCATCCCAATGTCTAGATTAAATATAAGGTAATTTTTATTTATTTTTTTTATTTAATTTTTATTTAGTTATTTATTTATTTTTAATTTTTTTTTATTTTTAATTTTTTTTTCTAAATTAATTTTTAATTATTTTTTTTAAATTAATTTTTAATTTTTTTTTAAATTAATTTTTAATTAATTATTTATTTTTTAATAAATAATAATACTAAAATAATTTACCGTTCTTTCCTGTCAACATGGCTCGTAAAATTTGATTTTGCAAAAATATTTTTTAAAAGTGACAAATTTGAAAATTGTAAACGCTTCTATAAAAAATGAATATTTTCCTGTCCAATCAAAATCAAGGAAGGGGTAGGAAATGTTTTGTTGATAAATACATCAATGAATAGTTATAATTTCTAGAAAATTTGACTATCAAATATCTAATGTATTCCGTATCTCATATATTTTGTTTCATTTAATTTAATTTTAGTTTTATTATGTCTTTGTTAAATAAGTCAACTTTAGCGTCAAAATGTGTTTTTAAAATATATTGAAGTTTTAAAATACTGCAACGTAATATATTTATTAATTTTCTACCTCTTCCTTGATTTTGATTGGACAGGAAAATATTCATTTTTTATATAAGCTTTTACAATTTTCAAATTTGTCACTTTTAAAAAATATTTTTACAAAATCAAATTTTACGAGCCATGTTGGCAGGTAAATTATTTTAGTATTATTATTTATTAAAAAATAAAATAATTAATTAAAAATTAATTAAAAAAAATAAATAAATAATAAAATAATTAATTTAAAAAAAAATAAATAAATAAAAAAATTAAATAAAAAAATAAATAAATAAAAAAATTAAATAAAAAATAAAATAGAAATAAATAAAATAGAAATTAAATAAAAATTGACTTATATTTCTTCTAGACATTGGGATGACCTTGAAAGTGTCATGGAGTCCTCACATCATACTACTTTTATTGATTAATTGTAAAAAATTAGCATTATATAAAAAAATTTTCAAATTTGCTCACGACCGCACAAAATCTTCCACGACCCGGCGGTTGAGAATCGCTCCCTAGATCGTCTGTTAGAATTATTGATCTTTCTTTATCTTAGAACGTTTCATCCTTATAGATTATGGCGAAGAAGAAACACACTAAAGAAGAAATATTTCAATCTTAATATACCATTTATCAGTGACACATACTCGACTTCAAGATCCTGAAAGAACTTAAACCGGTCTTCCAATTCGGATAGCACATAAATCTTAGACATTTAGAAAAGCTCTGGCAAACAACACAAATAGAGAAAAAAAAATTTCACATTGGAAAACTGTTATACATCGAAAAATATATGGTTAGAAAAAACATCGTCTATTGCATCACGTGCAATGTATGCAAGGAAATATACATTGGAATTAGGACCTTGCACCAAAGAGTTAAAGAACATCTAGATCCTGGAGGAAAATCCTCGATAAACAGACATCTCCAACAATGTCAACCAATAAGAGGAAAGAAAAAAATATTTCAATCGAAATCATAGCTAATGGAAACATCCAAAAAAATATCAGATTCAAAGAAGCAATTCTCATCATAAACAGACCGTCAAAAATCAACACTAAAGAAGAAATCAATGAAATCATCAATTTGATCTGTCGTCATTGACCTTGAGAACAGCGTCGGATTTACCTATAGGCAGACTAGGCACTGCCTAGGGGCCCGCAGTATTGGGGGCCCCAAAATCGAAATCATCTAAGGGGCCACAAAAAAAATATTTTTTTTAATGGATTTTTTATATACTAAAATATAAAAAATTAAAATACAATATAAAATACATGTATTATATAAAGAATTAAAAAAACATTGTACGTATTTTTTTATTTAAGGAAATTTTCTAAAATATAAACAATTTGGGGCCTCAATAATTTTAAAAGTTGTTATAGTTGAAAAAATATTTTTTCTTTATTTCCGCAACCTCCAAGGGGGTTATAATTAGTGGAGTTTGTCGGTTGAAATTTGCGAAGGCGGGAATCGAATTGTTATTGTGTAGAAACATATTTTTTTGGAGTGTTGGTAAAAATTTTATACACAAAAGAAAAAAATTATTTCAAAGGAAATCGGCTTAAAAATAAAAAATTTAAAATAAAGCAATTTTAGGACGAAGTGAGGCTTTTTTTTAATTGATTAATTGTTAAGATCTAGGTATAGTATAAAAATATTAAAATTATTTAATCAATTTAATTAAAAAATACTTTAATTAAATTTAAGATAGAATGAAACGAAACTACGCAAGCGGAGCGTTTAAAAGGAAGAAAAAAGCAGAGAGAGAAGAAGAAATTAAGAAAATTCCTAAGCTAGATTATTTTTATTATAAAATAACCTACATCATTTCCTTGAAATATACTAATTAATTTTGAGGGCCCCAAAAAGCTCCTTTGCCTAGGGCCAACAAATGCTTAAATCCGGCCCTGCTTGAGAATAACTGATTATTATACATTGTTAAACATCTGGAACCAAATTCGTGGGCAAAATCTCAATTTAAGGCCAGCACTGCTGGCCAACCGTCCGCAGACGGTTAATATTAAATTATTAGATGTTTATAGTTGTTGTGTTTTCTTTTGTTATTGTGAACACTTCGGGAAAATATAATTATAAATTTTGTAATGAGAGTTGGGTAATTGAATGGTGACTGCAATTTATATAATTGGTTTCAGTTATACAAAGTTACTTAATATTCTCAATTTATTATCATTATTATTATTGATTTATTTAATAATTATCATCGATACTATATCCCCCTTTTGGGCCCCTTTTCAGATCCATTTAAGTCAACATATACCCATACATAACTTCCCACTGGTTTATCGATCATCTACCAATCACAAATTTTTGCTTAAAATCAGGGACTGCGTACATAATCGCTTTAGAGTAGATGGATGTGTCACCGCCAGATCATGTCACCGCTAGATCACCTACCCCCCCCCACCCCCCCCCCCCGGGAGGAAAAAATTTTTAAGATTTTTTTTTTCAAGGTCAAATTTTTAACAAAGACAATGAATCATCAATATCATTGAAACAAAGAATTTTTTTTTTGTTTTAATTATCGATTATTATTAAGTGATCTAGCGGTGACATACCTTTTGACTTCCCAGAACATTTTGAGTTTTCAAAATTATTTAAATATTTATACATCATTTTGAAGGCCAGACGAAAATCTATCTTTTAAGCCATAGAAATAATTTTTATCACCAGTGGTACAAAAGTTATTAATTTTTTAGTCAGACACTAATTTGGTTAAAATTATTATTATTTTTTCAAAATATTATTAAGTGATCTAGCGGTGACATACCTTTTGACTTCCCAGAACTTTTTGAGTTTTCAAAATTATTTAAATATTTATACATCATTTTGAAGGCCAGACGAAAATCTATCTTTTAAGCCATAGAAATAATTTTTATCATCAGCGGTACAAAAGTTATTAATTTTTTAGTCAGACACTAATTTGGTTAAAATTATTATTATTTTTCAAAATATTATTATTTTCAAGGTCATATTATTATTAAGTGATCTAGCGGTGACATACCTTTTGACTTCCCAGAACTTTTTGAGTTTTCAAAATTATTTAAATATTTATACATCATTTTGAAGGCCAGACGAAAATCTATCTTTTAAGCCATAGAAATAATTTTTATCATCAGTGGTACAAAAGTTATTAATTTTTTAGTCAGACACTAATTTTGTTAAAATTATTATTATTTTTCAAAAATATTATTAAGTGATCTAGCGGTGACATACCTTTTGACTTCCCAGAACTTTTTGAGTTTTCAAAATTATTTAAATATTTATACATCATTTTAAAGGCCAGACGAAAATCTATCTTTTAAGTCATAGAAATAATTTTTATCATCAGTGGTACAAAAGTTATTAATTTTTTAGTCAGACACTAATTTGGTTAAAATTATTATTATTTTTTCAAAATATTATTAAGTGATCTAGCGGTGACATACCTTTTGACTTCCCAGAACTTTTTGAGTTTTCAAAATTATTTAAATATTTATACATCATTTTAAAGGCCAGACGAAAATCTATCTTTTAAGTCATAGAAATAATTTTTATCATCAGTGGTACAAAAGTTATTAATTTTTTAGTCAGACACTAATTTGGTTAAAATTATTATTATTTTTTCAAAATATTATTAAGTGATCTAGCGGTGACATACCTTTTGACTTCCCAGAACTTTTGAGTTTTCAAAATTATTTAAATATTTATACATCATTTTGAAGGCCAGACGAAAATCTATCTTTTAAGCCATAGAAATAATTTTTATCATCAGCGGTACAAAAGTTATTAATTTTTTAGTCAGACACTAATTTGGTTAAAATTATTATTATTTTTCAAAATATTATTATTTTCAAGGTCATATTATTATTAAGTGATCTAGCGGTGACATACCTTTTGACTTCCCAGAACTTTTTGAGTTTTCAAAATTATTTAAATATTTATACATCATTTTAAAGGCCAGACGAAAATCTATCTTTTAAGTCATAGAAATAATTTTTATCATCAGTGGTACAAAAGTTATTAATTTTTTAGTCAGACACTAATTTTGTTAAAATTATTATTATTTTTCAAAAATATTATTAAGTGATCTAGCGGTGACATACCTTTTGACTTCCCAGAACTTTTGAGTTTTCAAAATTATTTAAATATTTATACATCATTTTAAAGGCCAGACGAAAATCTATCTTTTAAGTCATAGAAATAATTTTTATCATCAGTGGTACAAAAGTTATTAATTTTTTAGTCAGACACTAATTTGGTTAAAATTATTATTATTTTTTCAAAATATTATTAAGTGATCTAGCGGTGACATACCTTTTGACTTCCCAGAACTTTTTGAGTTTTCAAAATTATTTAAATATTTATACATCATTTTAAAGGCCAGACGAAAATCTATCTTTTAAGTCATAGAAATAATTTTTATCATCAGTGGTACAAAAGTTATTAATTTTTTAGTCAGACACTAATTTGGTTAAAATTATTATTATTTTTTCAAAATATTATTAAGTGATCTAGCGGTGACATACCTTTTGACTTCCCAGAACTTTTTGAGTTTTCAAAATTATTTAAATATTTATACATCATTTTGAAGGCCAGACGAAAATCTATCTTTTAAGCCATAGAAATAATTTTTATCATCAGCGGTACAAAAGTTATTAATTTTTTAGTCAGACACTAATTTGGTTAAAATTATTATTATTTTTCAAAATATTATTATTTTCAAGGTCATATTATTATTAAGTGATCTAGCGGTGACATACCTTTTGACTTCCAGAACTTTTTGAGTTTTCAAAATTATTTAAATATTTATACATCATTTTGAAGGCCAGACGAAAATCTATCTTTTAAGCCATAGAAATAATTTTTATCATCAGTGGTACAAAAGTTATTAATTTTTTAGTCAGACACTAATTTTGTTAAAATTATTATTATTTTTCAAAAATATTATTAAGTGATCTAGCGGTGACATACCTTTTGACTTCCCAGAACTTTTTGAGTTTTCAAAATTATTTAAATATTTATACATCATTTTGAAGGCCAGACGAAGATCTATCTTTTAAGTCATAGAAATAATTTTTATCATCAGTGGTACAAAAGTTATTAATTTTTTAGTCAGACACTAATTTGGTTAAAATTATTATTATTTTTTCAAAATATTATTAAGTGATCTAGCGGTGACATACCTTTTGACTTCCCAGAACTTTTTGAGTTTTCAAAATTATTTAAATATTTATACATCATTTTGAAGGCCAGACGAAAATCTATCTTTTAAGCCATAGAAATAATTTTTATCATCAGCGGTACAAAAGTTATTAATTTTTTAGTCAGACACTAATTTGGTTAAAATTATTATTATTTTTCAAAATATTATTATTTTCAAGGTCATATTATTATTAAGTGATCTAGCGGTGACATACCTTTTGACTTCCCAGAACTTTTTGAGTTTTCAAAATTATTTAAATATTTATACATCATTTTGAAGGCCAGCATTATCTCTTACTAGTGCAACTACTACACCAATATGTCAATTAGTTGATGCAAAATTATTGGTCAGAAGAGTTCGAGTAGACCCCTCAGTATTAGCAGGTCATCAATTGGGTCTTAATTCAAAACATGCAATTTATCCATTAAAAACAAAGGAAATTGTACAATTTGCTATTGCTAAAGGTGCTTCATCATTCTATAAAGAACAAATATTTGGTGACAGAAGAATGCCTAATTTTATTCTGATAACATTTCAAAGTGAAGCACAATATAATGGATCATATATTGCTTCCAGCTCAATTTTCAAAAACTTTGGTGTTACATCATTGACTTTGTCCAAAAATACTGATTATAGAGAAACATATATTCAAGATTTCGAGAATGACAATTACTGCGCGACATATATGCAGAGTATTGTTAGAAATCTGGGTTATTTAGATAAAAATTTGAATTGCGGAATAACTCTAGAAGATTTTAAAAGCAAATACCCATTTTTCACATTTGTTTTAGCCCCTGATTTTGATTTAAATCAAAGTCAATTACCTCAAAATGGAAATTTACGACTGGATATAAAGTTTGCAAAAGCTATTACTGAACCAGTACATGTTATAATATATGGAGTATTTGAAAATGAAGTTCAAATTACTGCAAATAGAACTGTGTTGGTATAAATGTATACAGAAACATAAAAAGTTGTCATGGAGTAAGTTGTTTTTTATACTCTGGATTTATTTAAATAGTTCTGTTCAGGTCAATAAAATCGGAAAACAGATATTGGGAAATGAATTTGTTGGAGTTTTTCCTCTTGATAAAATTCCATATTTGAGCAATAATCAAGCAATAATCGTCAATACTCAATCGTCTCATCTTGGTGGAGAACATTGGATAGCTATATATGTGAAACCTGGTAATATATTCGTGTTCGATCCTATGGGTTTTTATTACCCAGCTTTGTTGATATCAAAACTACAAACAATGGGGAAACCTATTGTGTATAATAAAACTATGTTTCAAAATCCCTTGACCCAAACATGTGGTCAACATTGTTTAGCTTGGTTATTGTACAAAAAAATTTGATGTTTAATAAAATTTTATGTATCCTTTCCTTTGTTGTTGTGATTATTATTATTATTATTATTATTATTATTATTATTATTATTATTATTATTATTATTATTATTATTATTATTATTAATATTATTATTATTGTGAAAAATATTATTATTTTTAATTAATTTTATTATTATTGAAATAAATATTATTAATTGTAACATAAAGACTGCCTTTGCCTGAGGCATGCACAGTGCAAGTTAACAAAGGCATGACTAACAAAGGCAGTCACATGTAAGACGAGTGATTTACATGCATGCGTGTGATTGGTTGAGAGAGTAAAATATTCAGTGTATATGTGTGTGTGTCTATATTCTCATTGGCTGGGACAGGAAAATATTCATTCTCTTTATAAACATTGACAAATCTAAAATTTGTCACAATTATTTCAAAATTTTCATAATTTTTCAAAAATTTGCTACAATTTTCAAAATGGATAAAAATAATATTTTAAGAAGCATGATGGCTTGCGATAATGGTATATTATTTATTTTTATTTATTTTTTTTTATATATTTATTTGTAGATGATTTATGGTACCAGGTGACCGAAAACGAGAATGGATTTAATTTGAATTGCACCTATGGTAATTTTATTTTTATTTATTTATTATTATTATTATTATTTAGATGTTATAATGTTGAGTGATGAAGAAGACGAAATAATAATTATTAGCGATGAAGAAGAAGAGGAATCACCAATTATTAATGATCACGACTTATCTGGTAAATTATTATTATTATTATTTAATTTAAAAAAAAAACTGTTTTAGGAAATAGTCAAAGACAAAATTCCCCCAATTTTGTTGGAGAAACAGAAAATTTAATAGGTGCCATCATTGAAGATACACGTAAATTTTTATTATTATATGTAATTTTTAAAAATTGATTTAGAAAGTTCAATTATTTTGGAGGACATATATGACCCTATTATGGATGATCTATATGCTCCCATTAATGTGCATGTGAAGGAAATTGCTCCAGAGACAAAATTATTTAATACCCCTATTCGGGATGATTCTACTCATGAGGTTTTGATGCCCCCACTTTAACCGGGGATGTCCTCTCTGAGGATGATACAGATTCAGATTCTGAATCTAAATGTTAGTTTTTTATTTATTTTATAAATATTTATTTTAATAATTTCTTAAATTAAAAATAACATTCTGTAGAATATTTAAATTATTTTAAACATAAATTGTATATGAAACATGATGAAAATTATATGAAACATGATAAAAATTATATGAAAAATGCTGAAATTTATATGAAACATGATGAAAATTATATGAAACATGATGAAAAATTATATGAAACATGATGAAAATTATATGAAACATGATGAAATTTATATGAAACATGATGAAAATTATATGAAACATGATGAAAATTATATGAAACATGATGAAATTTATATGAAACATGATAAAAATTATATGAAATTAATGATTCTAACTAATCTAGAGAATGTTATTTTTATTTAAGTTTAGAAATAATAATAATAATAATAATAATAATAATAATAATAATAATAATAATAATAATAATAATAATATTGCCCATATCTAATGTATGTTGCAGTGAGCATGTGACTACATTTCTTTATAATTAATAATATTAATAATAATAATAATAATAATAATAATAATAATAATAATAATAATAATAATAATAATAATAATAATAATAATAATAATATTGCCCCATATCTAATGTATGTTGCAGTGAGCATGTGACTACATTTCTTTATAATAATAATAATAATAATTGATATAACATAGGAATGTTATCAGTTATTCTATTTTATAATTATTCGATTATAAAATAGAATAACTAATAACGATTAGTTATTATTGAATTATATATATATATATATATATATATATATATATATATATATATATATATATACAGTTTTTAAATAATTTTATTGTTAATAGGTAGATTATACCCTCAATACTGTATGTCCTCACTTGGACATTCAAATAAATGTCATAAGAATATGAAAAAATACTATGGCCATAATTCTATGGCGTAAACTACTATTTATGCCCCATATGCGAGACTTGTCAGGATATAAAATATAAATCCTTTTTTAAGATACATAAAAGACATTTAAATCAATTTAGAATTAGTAAAAAAAAGCTTTTTAGTATATTAATAAGCAAACCAACACGAACAGTAGATAAAGCGCGACCTACACATAAGCAAACACAAAATAATAAAGCGCGACCTACACATAAGAAAACACAACATAATAATCCATCCTTTGTTCCAAATTCGTCTGTGTTAAATTCACCTTCTATAAATAAACAAACTGCGATAAATTCGACTGTGATAAGTTCATCGGTAATAAATCCTTCTGTGATAAGTTCATCGGTAATAAATCCTTCTGTGATAAGTTCTTTTGTAAATAATAATAATAATAATAATAATAATAATAATAATAATAATAATAATAATAATAATAATAATAATAATAATAATAAACGGCCTGCTGTTAGTATTGGGTCTGGTGTTCCCTCAAAAATTACTAAAATTAATGATAACCCCATGTTTTATCAAGTAGGTGGTTCGGTCGATCTTGATGATGAACCAGAAATTGAAATCGATTTTAAGGGGGCACGAAAAAATTTAAGATTTGACGTTGAAAAGGATAATTTGGTTGAAATTTCCCTCACAAATAAGATTGTTGATAAATTAATTTCCGAAATGAAAGGAATGGGCACAGTCAAAATTCAATTCACCATCCTCATCCAGTTTGAGAAAGATGGGGAAATTAGAGATAACATAGGAATGTTATCAGTTATTCTATTTTATAATTATTCGATTATAAAATAGAATAACTAATAACGATTAGTTATTATTGAATTATATATATATATATATATATATATATATATATATATATATATATATATATATATATATATATATATATATATATATATATAATTCAATAATAACTAATCGTTATTAGTTATTCTATTTTATAATCGAATAATTATAAAATAGAATAACTGATAACATTCCTATGTTATATCAATTATTATTATTATTATTATAAAGAAATGTAGTCACATGCTCACTGCAACATACATTAGATATGGGGCAATATTATTATTATTATTATTATTATTATTATTATTATTATTATTATTATTATTATTATTATTATTATTATTATTATTAATATTATTATTATAAAGAAATGTAGTCACATGCTCACTGCAACATACATTAGATATGGGGCAATATTATTATTATTATTATTATTATTATTATTATTATTATTATTATTATTATTATTATTATTATTTCTAAACTTAAATAAAAATAACATTCTCTAGATTAGTTAGAATCATTAATTTCATATAATTTTTATCATGTTTCATATAAATTTCATCATGTTTCATATAATTTTCATCATGTTTCATATAATTTTCATCATGTTTCATATAAATTTCATCATGTTTCATATAATTTTCATCATGTTTCATATAATTTTCATCATGTTTCATATAATTTTCATCATGTTTCATATAAATTTCAGCATTTTTCATATAATTTTTATCATGTTTCATATAATTTTCATCATGTTTCATATACAATTTATGTTTAAAATAATTTAAATATTCTACAGAATGTTATTTTTAATTTAAGAAATTATTAAAATAAATATTTATAAAATAAATAAAAAACTAACATTTAGATTCAGAATCTGAATCTGTATCATCCTCAGAGAGGACATCCCCGGTTAAAGTGGGGGCATCAAAAACCTCATGAGTAGAATCATCCCGAATAGGGGTATTAAATAATTTTGTCTCTGGAGCAATTTCCTTCACATGCACATTAATGGGAGCATATAGATCATCCATAATAGGGTCATATATGTCCTCCAAAATAATTGAACTTTCTAAATCAATTTTTAAAAATTACATATAATAATAAAAATTTACGTGTATCTTCAATGATGGCACCTATTAAATTTTCTGTTTCTCCAACAAAATTGGGGGAATTTTGTCTTTGACTATTTCCTAAAACAGTTTTTTTTTTAAATTAAATAATAATAATAATAATTTACCAGATAAGTCGTGATCATTAATAATTGGTGATTCCTCTTCTTCTTCATCGCTAATAATTATTATTTCGTCTTCTTCATCACTCAACATTATAACATCTAAATAATAATAATAATAATAAATAAATAAAAATAAAATTACCATAGGTGCAATTCAAATTAAATCCATTCTCGTTTTCGGTCACCTGGTACCATAAATCATCTACAAAATAAATATATAAAAAAAAAATAAATAAAAATAAATAATATACCATTATCGCAAGCCATCATGCTTCTTAAAATATTATTTTTATCCATTTTGAAAATTGTAGCAAATTTTTGAAAAATTATGAAAATTTGAAATAATTGTGACAAATTTTAGATTTGTCAATGTTTATAAAGAGAATGAATATTTTCCTGTCCCAGCCAATGAGAATATAGACACACACACATATACACTGAATATTTTACTCTCTCAACCAATCACACGCATGCATGTAAATCACTCGTCTTACATGTGACTGCCTTTGTTAGTCATGCCTTTGTTAACTTGCACTGTGCATGCCTCAGGCAAAGGCAGTCTTTATGTTACAATTAATAATATTTATTTCAATAATAATAAAATTAATTAAAAATAATAATATTTTTTACAATAATAATAATAATAATAATAATAATAATAATAATAATAATAATAATAATAATAATAATAATAATAATAATAATAATAATAATCACAACAACAAAGGAAAGGATACATAAAATTTTATAAACATCAAATTTTTGTACAATAACCAAGCTAAACAATGTTGACCACATGTTTGGGTCAAGGGATTTTGAAACATAGTTTTATTATACACAATAGGTTTCCCCATTGTTTGTAGTTTTGATATCAACAAAGCTGGGTAATAAAAACCCATAGGATCGAACACGAATATATTACCAGGTTTCACATATATAGCTATCCAATGTTCTCCACCAAGATGAGACGATTGAGTATTGACGATTATTGCTTGATTATTGCTCAAAATATGGAATTTTATCAAGAGGAAAAACTCCAACAAATTCATTTCCCAATATCTGTTTTCCGATTTTATTGACCTGAACAGAACTATTTAAATAAATCCAGAGTATAAAAAACAACTTACTCCATGACAACTTTTTATGTTTCTGTATACATTTATACCAACACAGTTCTATTTGCAGTAATTTGAACTTCATTTTCAAATACTCCATATATTATAACATGTACTGGTTCAGTAATAGCTTTTGCAAACTTTATATCCAGTCGTAAATTTCCATTTTGAGGTAATTGACTTTGATTTAAATCAAAATCAGGGGCTAAAACAAATGTGAAAAATGGGTATTTGCTTTTAAAATCTTCTAGAGTTATTCCGCAATTCAAATTTTTATCTAAATAACCCAGATTTCTAACAATACTCTGCATATATGTCGCGCAGTAATTGTCATTCTCGAAATCTTGAATATATGTTTCTCTATAATCAGTATTTTTGGACAAAGTCAATGATGTAACACCAAAGTTTTGAAAATTGAGCTGGAAGCAATATATGATCCATTATATTGTGCTTCACTTTGAAATGTTATCAGAATAAAATTAGGCATTCTTCTGTCACCAAATATTTGTTCTTTATAGAATGATGAAGCACCTTTAGCAATAGCAAATTGTACAATTTCCTTTGTTTTTAATGGATAAATTGCATGTTTTGAATTAAGACCCAATTGATGACCTGCTAATACTGAGGGGTCTACTCGAACTCTTCTGACCAATAATTTTGCATCAACTAATTGACATATTGGTGTAGTAGTTGCACTAGTAAGAGATAATGCTGGCCTTCAAAATGATGTATAAATATTTAAATAATTTTGAAAACTCAAAAAGTTCTGGGAAGTCAAAAGGTATGTCACCGCTAGATCACTTAATAATAATATGACCTTGAAAATAATAATATTTTGAAAAATAATAATAATTTTAACCAAATTAGTGTCTGACTAAAAAATTAATAACTTTTGTACCGCTGATGATAAAAATTATTTCTATGGCTTAAAAGATAGATTTTCGTCTGGCCTTCAAAATGATGTATAAATATTTAAATAATTTTGAAAACTCAAAAAGTTCTGGGAAGTCAAAAGGTATGTCACCGCTAGATCACTTAATAATATTTTGAAAAAATAATAATAATTTTAACCAAATTAGTGTCTGACTAAAAAATTAATAACTTTTGTACCACTGATGATAAAAATTATTTCTATGACTTAAAAGATAGATTTTCGTCTGGCCTTTAAAATGATGTATAAATATTTAAATAATTTTGAAAACTCAAAAAGTTCTGGGAAGTCAAAAGGTATGTCACCGCTAGATCACTTAATAATATTTTGAAAAAATAATAATAATTTTAACCAAATTAGTGTCTGACTAAAAAATTAATAACTTTTGTACCACTGATGATAAAAATTATTTCTATGACTTAAAAGATAGATCTTCGTCTGGCCTTCAAAATGATGTATAAATATTTAAATAATTTTGAAAACTCAAAAAGTTCTGGGAAGTCAAAAGGTATGTCACCGCTAGATCACTTAATAATATTTTTGAAAAATAATAATAATTTTAACAAAATTAGTGTCTGACTAAAAAATTAATAACTTTTGTACCACTGATGATAAAAATTATTTCTATGGCTTAAAAGATAGATTTTCGTCTGGCCTTCAAAATGATGTATAAATATTTAAATAATTTTGAAAACTCAAAAAGTTCTGGGAAGTCAAAAGGTATGTCACCGCTAGATCACTTAATAATAATATGACCTTGAAAATAATAATATTTTGAAAAATAATAATAATTTTAACCAAATTAGTGTCTGACTAAAAAATTAATAACTTTTGTACCGCTGATGATAAAAATTATTTCTATGGCTTAAAAGATAGATTTTCGTCTGGCCTTCAAAATGATGTATAAATATTTAAATAATTTTGAAAACTCAAAAAGTTCTGGGAAGTCAAAAGGTATGTCACCGCTAGATCACTTAATAATATTTTGAAAAAATAATAATAATTTTAACCAAATTAGTGTCTGACTAAAAAATTAATAACTTTTGTACCACTGATGATAAAAATTATTTCTATGACTTAAAAGATAGATTTTCGTCTGGCCTTTAAAATGATGTATAAATATTTAAATAATTTTGAAAACTCAAAAAGTTCTGGGAAGTCAAAAGGTATGTCACCGCTAGATCACTTAATAATATTTTGAAAAAATAATAATAATTTTAACAAAATTAGTGTCTGACTAAAAAATTAATAACTTTTGTACCACTGATGATAAAAATTATTTCTATGACTTAAAAGATAGATTTTCGTCTGGCCTTTAAAATGATGTATAAATATTTAAATAATTTTGAAAACTCAAAAAGTTCTGGGAAGTCAAAAGGTATGTCACCGCTAGATCACTTAATAATAATATGACCTTGAAAATAATAATATTTTGAAAAATAATAATAATTTTAACCAAATTAGTGTCTGACTAAAAAATTAATAACTTTTGTACCGCTGATGATAAAAATTATTTCTATGGCTTAAAAGATAGATTTTCGTCTGGCCTTCAAAATGATGTATAAATATTTAAATAATTTTGAAAACTCAAAATGTTCTGGGAAGTCAAAAGGTATGTCACCGCTAGATCACTTAATAATAATCGATAATTAAAACAAAAAAAAAAATTCTTTGTTTCAATGATATTGATGATTCATTGTCTTTGTTAAAAATTTGACCTTGAAAAAAAAAATCTTAAAAATTTTTTCCTCCCGGGGGGGGGGGGGGTGGGGGGGGGGGGGTGGGGGGGTAGGTGATCTAGCGGTGACATGATCTGGCGGTGACACATCCATCTACTCTTTAGGGATTTAATACCCACCATACTATAGTTTATTCATTAAAAAAGCCGGGGATAATCTATTCCCACCATTTTCGATCATCACTTAACACGAGAGATCCGGTGAGAGGGATTACTAAAGGTCATCATCAGCGAGCTGCATCATTCCCTGGGAGCGAACCCCATAAGAATTTCTGTGCAAACGGACGACTCAGAGGTTCAATAAGTTTACAACATATATATAAATAAGAATTTTACTTAAATAACTCTTCTATTCAATAATCTGCAGAAACAATGACGAATCCTGCCAAGATTTTGAAGCCTTGTTTTGATTGCGCGGACAAAATCACTCAGTTCGACTCATCCTGTCCAAAATAGATCGTGTGGAGGGCACATAATTTGCCACTCAAAGTGAAGGAGAAAATGTAGCAGCTCCATAGGGTTGAGCACTTCCGAGACAGTTTCATAACCGAAAATCGGCCACAAAGGGAATAATCATCAGTGCTGTATCAGGGATACAACACCAAGGAGCTGGCCACAAAATAGTTTTTCGTGTTAAAATGGTTAAAAATATTTTAGGTAAAGATTCAACTAAGACACTGTTATAGCAAAGAAAAAGCACAATGTTTTATTAAATTGAAACATCAATTGAACAGAAATAATAACAATAAAGGCCTATGTCACTAACTCGCTCACTGATTCTATAACACTCAATGCTTACTATGATTATTTTAAAAAATTATAATCATATTAACAATTGTAATTAGTTATTATTAGTTTAATATCTAACGTAAACCAGAATTGTCTTAATTTTTAGTTTTGATTTAAAAAGTCTGAAATTATTGAAATTCGACACATTTCTTTGTCAAAAAGATTCCACTATATATTCGGTAAGAGAAATTAAATTTTATTTCTTTCGAAACCTAAGTCGTCTATTGATGATTTTTTACCATTTTTAGTTTTATTTTAATCATTTCTTTTGAGCACAGACAAAAATTTTTTAAGAAGTTCTTGGGAAATTTTTCGTAAGTCTAAAAATAAATTTCATTGATTTCGTTGATAGATATGATTATAATGGATTTTTATTAAAATCTTTAAAATGGCCATCAGAAAACAACGTAAAGCCAACGAGAGCCAAAAGATATTTTGTGCAGAGCAAACACCCGAATCAGTTGATGCTCGACGCGAAAAAGATAATAAGACGCACAATAAACGCTTTTGACATTCATTATTATTAATACTATTATTTATAAGGTCATTTACTCAACGACAATCGTATTTTCACGCACAATGTTGTGTAAGAGAAATTTCAAATCATGGATATTTCAAGTACTGAGACCAAAGTTTACCTTAATTCATTTAATTATGCACCAAAACACCAACAATCGATTGTTTTTATAATAAAACCCTTTGTTTTAAATACTTTATTTCAATCATTATTGTGCAAGAAAATACTGCGACACTGTTGCGTGACAGTGTGGAACAACGAAACTGTTGTCCAATTGTTCTTGTCGATATCATATTACGTTGCGGTAATTTATATCGCTATATTGATGTCTGTTTTTGATTAAATAAAGTGTTCTTAAGTGATATATTTTGGCAAACATCCTACAATTATTACCATGCGGCAGTAAACTGCATTATTTTAATTTAATATTTTATTTTTCTATTTATTAATTTTATACAAATCAAATTGATTTAAAAATTCAATAATATTTGTTTGGGTTTTGCCTTTAAATAATACATCAACTTATTTGCAATAAATCATGCAATAAACATATCCATAAGAAATAAAGATATAGTTAATATATAGTTAAATATATAGTTAGGTATAATAGTTATAGAGTAGATGATGTCCATGGAACGGGGCTCTAGGGTTAATATTCTGATGTATTACAGTTGGAGTACTGGGATTTGAAATAAAATTAGATATTTATTCAACATCATTTATTTATTACATGTACTTTGAATCATTGAGACTACCTTTTCAAAAAAGCAATTTAAGTAAAAGTTTTTCGTAATAATCATATAATTTTGACCTTTTCAAAAAACAATTTAGACATCGAGAACCTCTTTATTTAGCTTTCAAATTTCGGAAAATCATTTTTAGCATAAGTAATCATTCAAATCAAAGCAATATTTAACCGACTATTGAACTCTTTTGGACGAAATTAATAGTAAATTTTGCTTGTGTTGTATTTTAGTTTTATGATGATTTATTTTTATTGGAAATATCCTAATGTTATATAAAAATTAAAATTTAGTAAAATTAATGCACATTCATTTTCCTTTATAATGATACAGATATTTGAATTATAATTCTAAGTATGAGGGAAAATGTTAGCTAGTGTTAAATGACAGGGGCAGGCCCATCAGCACATTTGTCCTAAAAAGCAATTATAGGACTGTGCAGAATAAATTTAGAGTGAATGTGTGTAGTGAGAGTCAATAATAGCCAGTTGAATTATCAAATTAAATCATACAATCCAATTGAGAGCCAAACAAATCAACCAAATCCCATCAACGTGACTTATCTTTTGTGACTTAATTACATCATAACAATTCAATTCTATTGTGACAATTTAATTTTATATGATAATGTAATATTTTATTTTTATGTACTATTATTTTGTAAAAATATGGAAATGAAAACATAATCAAAAAAACTTTAAAAAATACATTTCTTTAAATAAACAAATGGAGAAAGCCTAACCAGGTAGTGCGTAATGAAAATATGAAAAAGGAATTATCGATTAGAAAGGAGAAAAAACAACACTATCTAATTGATTGATTAAAATATTCATGATTCCTTAATAAGAAAAAGAAAACAAATAAAAACCTGTAGAATTTTTAAATAAATAATCTTAAATAAATAAATAGAATTTCTTTAATTTTAAATAAACAAATTTTAAAAGAAAAAACAAATAAATTTAATATCCAATTTATATAAATAGCGCCCATAAATTAAGTTAAAACACCCTTAAAATTAAGTCGTATAGAGACCAGTAAATTTTGGAAGGAAATCCTTCGAAAGTTTTTAAATTACGAGCGAACAAACTTTAAAAGAATTTTTGTCGAAATACATAACACAAATTTTGCATAAATAGTACAACAAGCACCTACTGACAAATAACACAAAATATACACACGCACCATTTGGTAAATAATTTTTGTCATTTTAGGTGAATATCTTTTTTATTTATACTAAACATTTATAATCTGACTTTTTTATTATCTGATAAGTTAAAATTAAAAATGCAATAAGTTACACGCGAAACATATGATAGGAACAAATAGAAACAAAATAATCACTGAAAAGAGACACAAGAAGCACGAAAACATCTTCAAGTCCATATGATAAGAATGGTGTATGAAAACGATTTATCAATCAGTCAGGAACAAAAGAAAAAGAAATTAATTTTAAATAAAATCATCAAATTTAAACAAAAAATTAAAGCAAGCAATCAGAACGATTGGAATTTAGAAAGTAAAATTAATATTTTTTTGATCAAAAAATCACCATAACTGAATCCTGATTGGTTGAGAGAACAACAAAACCTATTTAAGGGAGTATCTCAGTGGACACTTTACCACTTTAACATTTCACATTAGGTAAAAAAACTTCTATTATTTGACTACTTTTAAAAATTTCACTTTAGATTTTTTAAATTTCGTTGCAGCTTTTGTTTGGATTCAATCAATCATCTAATTATTTATTTTTATCTAAGCACAGTGTACCTGCGGAATCAAATAGTAAATTTTTTTTATTGTATGTTATTATGTTATGTTAATTGTACGAATATAATTTAATATAATTAAAAATTTGCAAACAATGTATTCCTTACTTTTCCTCAAATAGTATAGATGTATTATTTATAATTAAGCATTGGTGTGTTACAGGTAAGCATACATTTTACCTCTTCGTGCTGTTTCCAGCGTAACCCAGAATACAACCGATGTCTTATCGCTTGATGCCCATTGAATGATAAATGTTGTTAATGTACCAACTGGGTGAGTGCTCCCAAAAGGCACCCCTTTGAGTCCATGGACTATCGATAGAAGACTTATGTCCGATTCACTTTGATTAAATTGTTTTCCCAAATCCGCTAATTCCTCAACACACTCATCAGGCAGACATCAGCCCATACCCATGAAGTTAGACATTTATATTTACACAGTACATAATAACAATAGACTCTTATCCACAAATATTGATTACAGTTGAGTCGGTACCTGTTCCTTCGGTTGGGCCTACTCGGTTAAACAGAGTCTATTTAACCGGTCCCTACCGTCACGACCTAATCTTTTCCGTTTTCGTTTACTCTGCTGTGCAGCGGATAGATTTCATCCAGCTACGCAGGCATTGGTCAGATGATCGCGGTAACCCCCGCATCGATGACCTTTTGGTTCCGTTGGATCTATAATGCCTGAACCTGTATCTTCAGCGCACGGATTTCGGTTCTACTTTGCGCACTTTGTAGCTGGAGCTGTTCTATTAGCGTCAAATGTTTCTTAATGTCTTCGGGTTAAACTTTTACCATTCTTACCTCCCAAATTGCAGTAAACTACTAGCATCACTAAATGACATTATCAAAATGTCGCTATTATTTTTATTGATCCATGTTAACCTCTGGTTTTCAAGGGGGAAGTTATGTAGTGTAGCGTTTATTTGTTGAAAGTAGTTTTGAAATGTAATTATGAATTGTGATTATGATTTTTATTCGAGACATATTTTTTACGAACCAATAAATGGAACTATATAGAATATTTCTCTATAGGGGTCATTGTCGGTCATTTTAGGCGTGTTGTAATTACGCAATGACCCCATAGAATTAATTTACTATATAGAGAAATCACATATACAAAAATCGAAAGAAATCTATAAATAATTAAAGGATTCAAAGTTACTAGAAACCTAACAAAGTTTCTAAATAATATAATTTCGAAGAAAATTCGACGGAAAATAAATTCAAGAAAATAAACCAAATGAAATTACACTCAGTTTTAATACTACCCAAATACAAATTCAATCACGGAACTATCGGAATAACCTTTACCTATTACTAATTACAAGAAAGTTATATTAGAAAAGTTTCTCGTATTTCAAGCAAACTTGTTGAAATTCTTGAAATTATCATTGTTGTTGTTTATTGTTCATTGAACACTATTAACTCATTACGAAATAATTACCATCCAACGTCAACAACATCTTTCCCTAACAGAAGAATTACTATAACAAAGTTTTTTCAGGTTAATAAAATTTGTAATTATTATTATTATTGTATATTGTTCATCTAATCACACACAAACACCCCGATTGTCCCGACACTTTTTATAGGTGACTCTATCGGGTTCTACACAACAATGATCATTCATAACTAGATTCGAAACTTGAATACTGTCATAGAAACTCCGAGCCAGTAGTGAATATTCCGATACCAATATAGATTTGGTGATTTGATAAACAATATAGATCGTCGTGTCATGATTTAAACATACGTAAGATACCAACAGATTGTATAAATGGAATAAATGAGTGAATTAATTAGTAGGAAGTAATTATGTTAACATCAAAATTAAATCTGACCACTTGATATAAACAGTTATAATTACGCGGTCTAAAAATTTAGTAAATATTTATCATCGAAATTTTAAATAATTTACACGGAATAACTAGAATTGCTCGTAATAATAATAATAATATTCGTAATAATAATAATAAAAATTTATAACTGTGAAATGACGAATGTAGTAATAAACATAATAAAATTTTATTAATCACAATTTTAAATGCGGAGAAAACGCAAATGGAACACTAAGATTTCACGTTCATATTTTCTCAACGATAATAATTAAAATTCTGGGGTGCGGATAATAGCAACGACAATAATGATCTAAATAGGACAAAAATGAGATCGAGTGAAAATTTTTTAAGATATTATTGTGATTATATGTATTATATTTGTATTTATATCTAGATAATGTTGAAGAAATCTTGTAGAACCCGATAGTCACCTATAAAAATTGTCGGGACAATATTGTGACAATTATATATTGTGACAATTATATAAATAACAATTAAATAACAATAACAATTAGATAAAATTACAACTTTTATTCAAACGATGATAAAAATTATAGGCATTTTATAGATATTCAACGTGCTTGGGTGTAGTCTAATGTCCAACATATTTTAAATCTCTTTGATTACTATTTTCTTTTATCTCCAAGTTTATTCTCTTAACAATATTTTCTTCGGCGTTATGGAGTTATTGATTTTTTTCTTGATTTTTAATTTTGTAATTTTCCTATATACTATAGTAAATTATCACTATATAGTTTTGTTATTTTTTTAATATATTATACATTAAAAAAATATCAACAATATAATAAGGTTCTTAATTATATTTCCAATCAAAAAAAATAATATAACGTTATACTACCTAACTTCCCCCTTTAAAACCGGAGGTTAACAATTGAACCAAATTTACAATAACAGATTTGTTTTGTTTATGTTTTGTATTTTACAACATAAAAAATATATAAGTTGTACAACTAGCTTTGTTTATGCATGTTGTTTTTGTGTTTTTTGTGTTTCATTTGAAACAATTGCTGTGGCGTTTCTTGTGTTCTGTTATGATTGCTGTGTTTTTGTTGAGAGGTTGTGAAAGTCTGGTTGGTTTGAAATTCATTGTAAGGAGATTTGTGTGTTGTTCGGTTGTTGTAATGATATGGTTTTAATCTGCGAATGTTTATTCTGACATTTTTGTTGTTTATTAATAGTGCGCCCACATTTTTGTTCAGCTCGATTAATTTTTAGGGGCCTTCGTATTTTGATTCAAAACCACAAGTGTAACGTTTTTTTATTAGAACTGTACCGACTATTAGGTTTGGTTTACTTTTGTCGTCTTTGTTTCTAAGAAGTATTTTGGTACGTTAAGATTTGTTTTAATTTTGTCCTCAAGTTTTTTTTGTGTTTTCCACTTTTTCAATTAGGTTTGGGAGGTTTCTTCAGTGTCCGAAGGGTTATTTCGTAATCCGATTAGGATTTCTGGGAGTTTTTCTAATCAGTTTCTGTCATTGGCTTTAATTCTAATTGCTTGTTTTAAAGATCTGTGTAATCTTTCTATTTTGCCATTTGACTGTGGGTTGTACGCTGTTGATCTGACTTTCTGTATTTTGCATTTCTCGCAGAGTTTTTTTAATATATCGGATTCAAATTGTCTGCCTTGGTCACTTATTATTGCTTTGGGGTATCCGTATCTTGCGAACCAATTTAGTTCTATGTTTTTGCAGATAGTCTTAGCTGTGATTTTTTTGATTGGTATTGTTTCAAACCAGTTTGTTTTTCGGTCAATCATTGTTAATAAGTATTTATAATTGTTCTTAGGTGGGAGCGGTTCAAATAAATCCAAGTGAACTATTTCGAATAGTTATGCAGTTGGGTTATGCAGTTTTGCTATTTTGTTTTTCTGGCAGTTTATACATGAGTTAACGAAATCGTTTGTCTTTTCTCATGTTTGGCTATACGACTTTTGTGTGTATGAGTTCGTATGTGGTTTTAATTCCTGGATGGTAGATGTTGTGGAATTATTGATAAGTTCATTTCTGCACTCTTCGGGCACTATAGCTCTTTTATTGTATTCGTTTTATACGTCGTACCAATTTCCATCGATTTCTTTCAAGGTTAATGAGTGATGTTTTGGAAAGTTTTATATAGTTGTTTCTTGTTTATTTTTCATTATTTCTTTGTTCACTATCGAGATTATATTTATTGTGTTTGTTTGTTTTTCGATTCGTGAAACTGTGTCTGCGCAATGTTTGCTGCTCCTGCTATGTATTATATTTCACAATTTTTTTTCACTGATTTTTTTTCACTGATTTTTTTGACAACTGAGATAGTTGTTTCCATTGTTTGGTGGAGTAGTAGAAACTGGGATTTGCTCATTGACATTTGAGTTGCTTGTCGCCATACTTTCGAATTGTTTTTTACTTTCCAGATTGTATAATTTCTCTTAGAAAACTTTTTCTCGTCTAAATTTTAAAAATTTTAAATTTTTTACTTTACTTTTTGTTTTAATTTTGAATTGATTTCCAATGTCTTTATAAATTCTCTCGTGTTTTCTTACAAATATATTTCAATAGCTTCTAAATTTCCACCCAATTTACTCTTATTTCAACTGCACAATTTATATTCACTTTCCCTTTATTTCAATATTTCAAATATTCACCAAAAATATTTGTATTCAATTATTACTATTTATATATTTATTTTTAAACTTTTCTTTTATTTCAATAACGACAATTTATTTCTTTTCTCTTTTTCAATTTATTTTCTTTTTAACAACTTTATCTCCAACTTTGTACCTCGACAATAATATTCAATTTTCAATTAATTTTAGTTCTCTTTTTACCTTTTTATTCAACGCTTACTTTGATCACATCGATAATATTCAATTTTCAATTGATTTTACTTTTCTCTTTTTATTTTTTTTCTCGCAATATCCACCTATTTTTATCACGTTGGGCTCACCCAAATGTTGGCTTATTTTATTTTTAAAAGTCGGTTCTCTCCCTGACTCCTCGTGTTCTTATTCAACCAAACAAATCGAAACCTAACACAGAATAATTTTATTCAATTTCAAATAAATTACAACTTGTCAATATTTGCACCTTTCGCTCAAGATAATTTTCACTCGCTAAGGTAAGTAACCCAAGGGGCAATCATCTTTTCTGGTCTAAAACTTTTTTTGAATTACTAGATTTCTTTTTCTGATCGCCTGATTTCTAAGCTTCTCTTTTTTTTCGACGAACTGGCGGCCTGTCGATTTCTGAGCTCTCTTTTTATACTGTTTTTAAGAGAGTAATATATAATACATACAGGGACGGCTCTACCATATATGCGAATTAGACGGCCGCCTAGGGCGCAAAAATATTTTTCTAAATTATTTCTCGAATATATAAAAAAAATTATTTACTAACAAATTGCATCTATCTAATATTCTTACATTATTAAACAGATAAGTTTAGCGGTTTAGTAAATACTAAATTTTACTGGGGAGAAAACGTTGTGCGAATCGGTAGCGCTAATTTTCCTCAGAGTATAGTGTATAGTGTTTTCCTGCACGGTCGCACTGTGCAAGGCGAGTAAAACCGTAATTTTTATCTGGTGTTGCAGTACAACACAATCTGTGTTTGTGATTATTGTAATTTGTAAATCTGCAAATTGCAGACAAGCATAATATATATTTACAATTATATGTAGGATTATTGTAGAAGTCAACTATTCATTTCATAATAATGGAATGGAATGAGAATAATTAATATTTTTGTTGAGCAGTAAATATTAACGATTTGTATAGTTACATTAATTTAAAAACTTTTTACCATACAGTAGCGTACAGCGTTCTATTAAAGCACAGTGTCTACTGGGAAACATAACATTTCCATTCGCTTCTGATTATTAATAGGGAGCATATATAGTTTTTATTTTTTCATTGTCAATTGTACTTTGCTGTGGCAGCTAGGCTTGTGATTGTTGATTTATCATAGTGAATAAATTTTCTGTTGTTATAGGCTATAACTTATAGCTATATATGCACATAATGTACTTTCGTAATATGACTCACCTAAAAGTAAGGAATGTGGATTTTATAATTTTTTGGCTCTTCTTAAATCCTGAGTTTCCTACCCCTGGCCTAGGCTAATACTGCTGTTGCTGTTATTTTAGGAATCTTAATAAAGTGTTTGCTTGACAAAGCCTAGTCACTATATTTTACTAACAGCATGCTAGTAGGCCTATAATATAATATAATAGGCCTGTATATATGTATATAAATATTTTTTTCCATTTTTATTGATTTATTTTTTAATTTAATTGTAAAATAGTCACTGGCGACATGGATAAAAATAAAAAAAATAAAACTTTCTGATTATGAATTTAAGAAAAAAAGAGGAAAAAGAAAAGAGACACAAAAAAGATAAAGATAGTCTCCTAAAGTTTTTATTCAATCCCACTGCCTCTATAAGGAATGATAAGGACTTACAACCCTTAACTTCAAATAGCTCTGCAATTAAAGTTGCAGTTAGTAATGCAGTTCAGCCAGCTCGTCAAGAAAATTGTGTAATTGAGGAAACGAATCTGGATTTGGATCAGGACTATGACAGAAATAGATTTCGTGATTTAGTAATCACTGACCCTGGTACATGGCCTACAATGAACGATGAACTCCGGCAGATGATTATTAAAACGAATATAGGACATATTGAAAATCATACTTTCCCAACTGACAAAGACAACAGAAAATTCACGACATTTCATTATCAACGAAAATTATGTAATGGTGAAAGTATGACAAGAAAATGGTTGCAATATTCGTTAGATAAAGATCGTGTTTTTTGTATTTGCTGTAAACTTTTCTCCTCAACTGCATCAAATTCATCATTAAATGACAGTGGAAGCAATGATTGGAAGAATCTGGCAGCAGAGCTTTCAATGCATGAAAAGAACGCTAAACACGTCGAATGTTTCCAACTATGGCGAGAATTGGAGATGCGTCTTATAACAGAACGTACAATTGATCAATCCCAAATAGCCATAATTAAAGAAAAAGAAAATTATTGGCAAAACATCTTAGAAAGATTGATTGATTTAGTAAGGGTTCCTGGTGAACAGAATTTTCCCTTTCGTGGGAGTGAAGTAGAACAATTAAATTGCCCCCGAAATGGAAATTTTTTTAAATTAATTCAATTTCTTGGACGTTACAACCCTATTATGAAGGAACATTTAAGAAAAATTACATGTTCATTATTTAGGGAAGAATATTCAAAATGAATTGATACACGTACTTTTTCAAGCAATAAATAACAAAATAATTGAACATGTCCATCAAGCAAAATATTATGCAATAATCCTCGACTGTACACCGGATGCAAGTCATGTTGAACAGATGACCATGATAGTACGTTTTATGGACATGGATAAACTGCAGCAGTCGGAAATCTTCATTAGGGAACATTTTTTAGGTTTCATTCCTATTAAATCTTCAACCGGAGAATTTCTAGCAGAAACTTTAATAAAACAATTGGAACATTTGTCGTTGGATGTTCAAATGCTTCGTGGTCAAGGATAAGACAATGGAAGTAATATGAAAGGAAAAGATAAAGGTGTGCAAAAAAGAATCCTTGACCTGAATCCTAGAGCTTTCTTTGTGCCATGCAATGCCCATTCCTTAAACTTGGTAGTCAATGATGCCTCCAAAACATGTGTAAGTGCAGTAAAATTTTTCGACCTAATACAACATGTTTTCGTGTTCTTCTCCAGCTCCACAAAAAGGTGGGATGTAATCAAAAGGCACGTTAATGTATTGAATTTGAAACCACTGAGCAATACAAGATGGGAGAGTCATATTGATGTTTTGACTGCTCTGCGTTTTGAACTGGGTCATACACATGACGCTTTAATGGAAATATATGATGACATCTCATACAATGGAACAACAGGCACTTCAATACGAGCAGAAGCACAAGGTATAGCTACCGGAATTTCAAATTATAAATTTATTGTTCAACTGATAACGTGGCATAACATTTTATTTGAAAAAATCATTACCAGTAAGATGCTTCAAAATAAAATGTTAAACATCAATTCTGCTCTTCAACCATTAAATCACACCAGAAAATATTTACACAATTTAAGAACGGACTCTAGTTTCAATAGTCTACTTGTAGATTGCGTAGAAAAAGCAAAAGCAAATGATTTTCCTTATGAATTTGAATTGGAACCGCTCAGTACACAACGCAAGAAAAAGCTTTTCGCTTATGAAGGTGCTGATGATCCTATTATTGATCATTGCCAAAAATTTAAAATTGAATTTTATTTCACAATTCTAGATGCAGCAATGAATTCAATTGAAGAACGATTTCAAGAAATGGAACATCTTGAGTCTGTATTTGGTGTTATATACAATATGAAAGATGTAAAAAATGAAAAATCTGATGTGACAGTAAAGGCATGTATGAAGCTAGAAGCTGCATTAAGACATGCAGATTCCAAAGATGTTGATGGTAATGATTTGTTCATAGAATTGAAATCATTATGTACCCATTTTGAAAGTGACATATATATAACTCCACTGAAAGCTCTAAAATATATTTGTGAGAAGCAGTTGACCGACTGTTATCCAGAAGAATTAGGTTGTGTGAAGTCATAGATCTCCGGATTCTATTAACTTTGCCAGTTTCAGTAGCTAGTGCTGAAAGGAGCTTTTCGAAGCTAAAATTAATAAAAAGTTATATTCGAACAACAATGACTGAGGATCGATTAAATGCATTGGCTTCCTTATCAATTGAACAAGAAATTTCAAACAGCCTCGTCATCTCGGATTTAGTGAAAGATTTTGCAAAAATGAAGGCAAGAAAAGTGGATTTTTAATGAAAATTATTATGATATCTTTAATTTTTCTCTTTCGCAATTGTCACTCCTATATTATTTTGTACTATTATTTTTGTATTTTGAAACTGCATATATTATTATATTTTGAAATGGATAATTTTTTTATTTCACTCAATAAAAAATTTATTATGAAATACCTACTCGTTGAATTAAGAACTTTAAATTATTAAAACATGTTTCAGTTAAAAGTTATTGGGTTTGGTGCATATTTATTCTGCATTTTTTCTGCATATTTTGTTCTGCATTGTATACAGTCAAGTCAGTCAATGAATCTTCATCAATTTTAATTCTATGTATATCAAGTGCATGTTTAATTTTTTTTTCCGATTGTGACGGAGATTAGTCCACACATAATGGTTTTAAATTTAGATCTACACTCGACCTTTCCTCTACCATTTAGTTTTAATAGCATAGTTTTGTCAAGCTCTTTTTCATGTGTTGTCTTGAGAGTGAAAACGTTACGCGTATGCTTGGAATATCCTTTGCTGGAATATCCTTTAAGATAACTTGAATTTTTTTATTAAAGACTTCCATTTGTGACTGGATTCTAATCGTCTCATGTATCTCATTACATTCGGATTCAGTTGGAGTGGGCACAATAAGGTTTTGGTGAACTTCTGGGTCTTGGATATTTAGAGTTGAAGCAGAAGTCGCGTGATTATGAGGCAGTGTAGTTTCAGTCGTTGTAAGAGATATAGATTCAGCATCAGATTGTTGCTCAGAGATGACTTTCATTGGCAAAGACACATTTTTTTAGGAGATGGAGTAACAGTACCGGTAAAAGATTTAGAGCTATCAGAGGAGTATCAATATCAGTGGCGTATCTAGGGTTCACGGCGCCCGGGGCAAAACTTAAAATTGCGCCCCTCTCCACGTGAATTTTTTCTTTTCCTTATTATTGGTATATTATTTTTGCACTAAAGTGACATTTCTTTTTTAAGAAAAAAAAATTATTATTTAAAAAAAATCAAAAATTTTCACTCTTTAAAATTGATTTGCAGCAGTTTTAAAAAAAATTAATTTAATTTTGCAACAAGTTAGTTTTAAACTTTATTTATTGTAATAATTTACAAACAAATTTTTCGTGCTTTAACACTTGCGAACTTGTCAATGACATCATCAAAGTTAATTTTGTTCACAGTGTTTTTCTCAATGCTTAATAATGCCAAATTATTTAAACGTTCTTCACTCATTGTTGCTCGAAGATATGACAAAATTAATTTTAATTTGCTAAAGGAACGCTCGCATGTTGAAACAGAAATACCAATTGTCAAAAGAATTTGCAATGAAATTCTTAAATTTGGGAAAACATCTTCACCATAAGATATTAAAAATTTTAAAAGATCTATAGGTGATTTTGGAATTTCATCTTTTCGAGCATTAAGAAGCATTTTACAGTCAGTAACTTCATTGCATAGTTCGTTTTCATCAATATCTGAATTGTAAAATTTTCCCAAATTTGAACATTTTTCTTTTAATTTAGCAGGATCATGGCAATTTAGAAAATTTTCAGTGTCAAGGAAATATCCAAAATTTTTGTTCAATGAATTAAGGCGAGTAAATCGAGTTTTTAATTCTTGAATTAATCTATCAACTGAGCATTTCAACACACGATCTAACTCTTGTTCAGCAGTCAAACCAGAATCAGTCATTTTTTCACCTAATCTAATTTTTATACGTCGCACTCTTTTCTTTATTTCAACGCCCCATTCAAAACATTTTTTTTTACCTGCTTCAATTGATTGAATGCATAGATCTTCAAGAAATTGCTGCTTATATATTGCTGTTTATATATTTCAAATAATCAAAATTCGTTATTTTAATGTTGGTTAAATTTCAAAATCGAAAATCTTTAAATAAAGTTTAGGTTTCAAAAATCAATTTGGCGCCCCTAAAATCGTGGCGCCCGGGGCAAAAGCCCCGCTTGCCCGGCCCTAGATACGCTACTGATCAATATAATCGATAATTTTAACTGGAGTAGAAGGGGTGCTGATTAGGCGATGTAGATTTAGTCATCAGAAATGGAGATTCAGTTGCAGTTGTTTGCTGACGGATGACTTTAATTGGTGAAGACATTTTATTGGAGTGAATGGAAGCTACAGTATTAGTAGCAGACTGAGAGCTTTCAGATATGCTTACATCATCGATATCAGAGTTTAAAAGATCAGCATTACGTTTAAATCAGAATCAACAAAATTATCATTTTCAAGATACATTAGATTTATAAAATTTATTGAATTATTTTCATTATTATTATGAGTGTTTTGATTTTTAAATTTGGGTTCAGTCTGGTTTATTTTTAGGGATAAGTTCTATAAATTTAAGTAAAGTTTTAATTATTTCTCTAAGATTTAAGTTTTCATCTATGAGATCATCTTTATTAATATTAGGAAAACTATTCTTGTTCAGTTGAATATTTTTATTAGAGTAAATATGAGTTTTTAATATATTTATCATTAGAATTATTATTATTATAAGAATTTCTATAGTTATTTTGATTTAAAGAATTTTTAAAATTATTTATGTAACTTTATTTATGTAACACAAAAAAAATAAAAAAATAAATAAAGGGTATTTAAAAAGAAATTAAATTAATATAAAAATAATTAAAATATTAATAATTTTTAATGTCAACGTTAATTAAGTATTTAACCTAATCTTATTTCAATTAGTTTGATTAGACTAAAATATGTCAAATTCCAATGATGATAGTCTAACAAGACTAAAATGAATTATATTAAATTGATGATAATCTAACGAGACTAGAACAAATAAAATTAATTAATTATCCATAAAAATTTTACTGTATAAGCAACCGGCAAAATTAGTTTAATCCAAGGCTGCGCACAATAATATTGTTAAAATATTGCAATATATTTTTATTGCAATACAATATATTGCAATATATTTTTATTACAATACAATATATTGCAATATATTTTTATTACAATACATTTTTTTAACATTTTTTTTCAATACAATATAATATAATATATTTTTTTTCTTTTATTACAATATAATATAATATTTTTTTCAATACTATGTTGATATGTAATTTATATTATTATTTATTTTCTTATTTTTTTAATATAATATATTGCATCATTTTTTATTTTCATTACCATATTATTGATGGTCAATTTAAGGTTCTAGCCATAAAATATGCAATAAATTGCTTTTTGTACAAGATATTAAAGAGAAACAATATAAACGGTTTAAGGTTTGAGCAATAAAATATTTATTAAAATAAATATAGTTTTAATTTACTATATATTACCATTCTTCCTCAAATTCGTATTCATCTTCATCCTTGTCATTATCTTTTTCATTGACCACTAATGCTACTAGAGCCAAATTCCAAAGGGACTTATTTCGATTTAGAAAAAGTAATCTCTCTAAAGTTTGAGGGTGCAAGTTTCTTCTGTAAGGACTAAATACTCTTTTAGCTATAGAAAAAAGTCTTTCCACTTCACAAGATGTTGGAATTAAAAAGTTAGTAATGATGTACTTGCTGCACATTTGCTTCTCTTGCAATCGTTGTCTCTTGAGGGCCCTCTCTGCAAAAGATAAAGTTTCAAAATGTTCTTGAGAATCACCTTCATTATTATCGACTTTTAATAACAATTTTTTTACTTCTTTTTCTTTAACTGTCAGATAAATCTCCTTTTTTCCTTGAATTTTGATGAATTGCTTATTATGAATAATTTTTGCATCTTCACCAATGTAGGATGCAAAATTCATTTCTGGATATGAATCTATTATTGATTGAAATAAAACTTCTGATTCATTTATTGTCATGTCGTTTCGTTGGATGGATAGTTTAACCGACTTGAAGTCCACTAATGCTTGTTTACGTTCACGAACATTTTTTTCTGTGCTGCAGTTGGAATAAATTCTAGGAGTTCTTCATCTTCGTTATTTAAGTGTGGTAATAATCTTTCAAAACGCTCCAACATATCTGGAACTCCAGTCCAGCGTGTGACGTTTCGTTTGACTGGGCGAAGTGTTGTCATGAGACGCATTCTGCCTGATTGCTTGAGTGTTGATAATTCGGACATCAACTTTCCTATTACATCTGTTTCTGTAGAAAGAAATCTGTTTAAATAGGCTTCAACAGCTATATTAAAACGATGACTACGACAGCCTAAAAGGGGTACACCAAGAAGATTAGCTGTTGCCTTGTTTGTAGAGCAATTATCCCCAATTAAACAAAATAAATTACTCAAAGAAAGGGAGTAGCTATTGATTGTTGCACGAATGAATTGAGCGTGATTATCTGCATTAAAGCTTGTCTCATCAAGTAACGGTGCAAAGGCCAAAAGATGCATAACTGGAGCATCTTCTCTTTCTTTTCCTGGGAAGACAATAAAAATACCAATGAAGTGTGTAGAATTTTCAGACCATCCGTCAAATACTAGTGCATAACAAGGTGCTTCTTTAGCTTGGAGAGAAATCTTATTTTCTACTTTGTCTGCTACCTTAAACATATACTTTTTTAGTGTTTTGACGGAAATAGATTCAAGATTTGTATTTGCACGAGTAAACTCTTTTTCACAAAAAACGAGTTCATGTTCATCCATTATGATCCATTCCATCCATTTGTAAATGTTTTTGTCGTGATGCAAGAGAAGGAACAATTTCTCGAGATTCGTTACTATTTTCAATATTTTGCGAGTCACCTTCGGCACTAGCACTTTTACTTAAGTGGTACATATCAAGATAATTTTTGTGTTTCTGTTTGATATGGCTTATTAAGTTAGAGTAACCAAGTTTTATGTTCTGCTTACGAACATTTCCACACGAACATTTCCATGAATTGGTTACCGGATCTATAGGTGCTATGCCAAAATAAAGTTGGAATATTAATTTAGTTTCTGGAATTACAAAACGATTAGGGCATACACGTGAATTAAGCATGACGACAACTTGATGAAATTTAAATAAATTGATTTTATTATTAATTAACTTTAAGTAATAATGTTCTGATATAAAAAGATACTATCAAGTGGTTAACTGTCTCAGAAAAATCTTAGGTTAAAGCGTGTGTGTTAGTTATAAAATATTGAACACTAACATACTAAGCGCCTAAAGGTCGCATAATGTGTCCTTTGGGACCGTTTCGTTTTTCACCGTTCAGATCACTGGACCGTTCTGATATTTTATTCTTTGCACGAACGCATCTGAAGGTAACTATTTGATAACAAATATATTTTTGAATAATTCGTAATAATTATTTATTATTTCAAATAATTTAAAAGTAATTAGTTCTATTAATTTATTACTTTCAAGTGCAATTTAACTTATAAAGGAATTATCATTAGACTATAATATAACATAATAGTAAGCAATACAATATATTGTTATTGTAACGCAATACAATACAAAAGATTGTTATTGTGGCCCAATACAATACAAAATATTGTTATTGTGGCCCCATACAATACAATATATGTTATTGTGGTCCAATACAATACAAAATATTGTTATTGTGGCCCCATACAATACAATATATGTTATTGTAGCGCAATACAATACAATATATTGTTATTGCTCAGACAAGCAATATATTGTATTGTTAACAATATATTGCAATATATTGTCAGTACAATATATTGTTGCGCAGCCTTGGTTTAATCGCCAAAAATTAGCGTCTTGACTATTCGAAGGGTAATCCGGAGAATAATTTAAAAATAGAAACAGAACAAAACGTTTCACAAGATTTTTAAAAGGTAGCAGTATATAATACATAACATACACAACATAACAATTTAACAAAACATACAAGCACGAGTATCGAATCGTCAAAAATTGAATTGATCCACCAAATACGTATTCGAAGCATTTGTATATTTTATTCGGTAAATTTTATTATTGAATAAAGTTTATATAATCAGACTTTTCTTGATTTATCTCAATAAGAACCAGTAAGTTGGAGTTTTCAAATAGTGAGACCTCAACACTAAAACACTCACGAGCTGCGATCAAATATCCCTCCCTACGGAAGAGTGTGTTGGAATTGAGGTAAATGAGTAACACTGGAAGAGGATTCTGCTATTTTAGCCGATAAATCTTTGAGCGACTGACTGAATGTGTGTGTGCGTGAAAAGGTGCTATGATCTAGAAAGACCGATCTGTGCGTCGGTCGATGCTATTGGATGAAACCCTGAATTCCTCTTTTGATTTTTTAGTCAATGTCGGAACCTAACTTACCAGCACGTGGTCCAAAACCTTGCTTTTCTGGCGCTGACAAGAACGCGAGCTTGCCGCAACTAACTGAACATATCGGAGTATTGAAGAAGCGTATCGATACGCTAGAGAGCACGTGGTTCTCCCTGCCACTCATGAAGGAGGCAAACAAGAAAATCCTGCGTCTCGAGCACTGCCGTGACAGTCTACTCGAGGAAAGCCGATGCCAACGGCTCACTATCAAGGCTCAGTCTGAGGCCCTCCATCGCATATATTCCAAAGCGGAGCTGAAGAGTCGTATAAACGAATTTCCGATAATCGACAAGACAAACGTATTTCCGATCCACCATCGGACGGATGAAGTGATGAACCAATCCACTTCTCGATGCCTCAGTCATGGTCCTGAGACCACTCCTGTCATCAACCTCGATTTGGACCACCTGCGCCGACTATTATTGCAACACTGCCAGTTGTACAAATGGAACTGCCAAGTCATCCGGTTCAATCAAAATCCTGGAAAAGAAAACGCCTGATTAGAGCGGAACGATCGAAGAAGTGACGGGATGAGATTGACGCCATAGAAGCATCCATATTTGCTGTCACAGAAGCCAGAAAACGCTCGCCCTGCTCAAATCTCATCGTACCCTCTTCCACTTCGTATCGAGTGATTCCATCATCTGAAACAACATTCTTGTGTGATCCATATCTACAAACCGACATTGATACCATGATAGATGAGGTTGAGATGCCATCGGCAAACCGCAGTTAGTAGCCAGAGGAAATGTATATTCGAAATGGAGGATTTGTATGAATTTGTATTAGAATAATTGATTCCATATACGGCTTTTCGCATTGTGAACAAGTTTCGTGGAACGTATCTAGGCCGTAAAGCGAGGTATGGGTGTATTTGATCAATTATATTATTACCAAGATTCATTACTAAAATTCATTACAAAAAAAATCATTACGAGAAACTTGGTCAAATCTTTGAAGTTCCTTGAATGAGTTTACAGTAAATCGAATATCTGAACATCGAATGGTTGTTTGCGATGAATGTTTATATAGCCGTTGGTGGAATTTTTCCAACCAATCAGATTTGTTTAGCTTAATTTTATTCAATTTAATTCGTAATCTAATTTTTGTGTTATTTTATTGGTGTTTTTTATTTATTTTTATTAGTTTATTGATCTTTTTTTCCGATTTGTTATTTTTCCTGACTAATTGATTAGTTCTTAGGGGTTTATTGTTTGTATTTTTCGTCATTTTGGTTTTTCATTCTATTTTGAATTTATTTATTTTATAATACTTTTTCTGCTGTTGTTTTTACTCACCTGTTATTACTTATTTGATTATCCGAGTTTTTCCGAGTTTTACTTAGTGCCTTACGAATTTTATTTCGATTGTTATTTTTCCTAATTTCTTTTTATAATTTATTAGTTTGTTTTGCTAGTATTATTTTATTTTTCTATTTTTAACTACGCTTTTTTATGTTTTCTCTTATCTAATTTGAACATCGCAACCGGCGCTTTCACTGTCTTTCATTATTTATTACGACAAAAGAAAACAACTGTTGGGTCGTTTAGGGATGTGTCGATATTAAAAATGCCAGGGGTGCTTGTAGATGCTCTAACTGACTCCTTCCTAAACGCCTGTAATGATTGTGGCCTTTAAAACAACTGTGTGCCCATGACAACGACCATGTTGGTACTGCACACAATGGCTGGGAATCCATGAGCAGGTGAGCTCCTTCGTTAGAACTACTCCTCGTGGTATTCTCATTTCGGGTCCTGGAATGCCGATAGAAAGTCGTACATCCATGCAAATAACATAGTGTGCACTCGAAACCTCTGGTCCAGTTGAGGTTATTTTCAATTGCCCTCGTAGTCAAATCTACCCTAGCACTCGGCCATAATCTTACGCCTCAGAGAATAAAAACTCCACTTTTAAGATTTCTATAGTGTAAAATGTATCTCATTGCACTATAAATGAGGACATCAGCGTGAAATTAAAGTATGTATGTATGTTTCTATAATGTAAGATTATTGACTTTTTTCTTATATTATAGGAAACGTATCTCAGTATTGTTTTGTGTAGAAAAGAGTGTGCACCTAGATTGCCCTTGCGTAAGATTGACAACATGTAGATATATCGACATTGAAAAGTTTTGTTTTGCCGTTATAGCGATTTTCAATTTATTAGAGCACATGGATCCATCCTCTGAGAATATGATCCTACTTTTCATGAAAATAACAGCATTGAAGCACTCTATTACCAGGAAATTCTCTTTCTAACTGATCAGACCTACGCCTATGGCACGTTTAGTGGAATTCATTTTGATTGGGAAAATGAAGCAAATATGCCCCAAAATCTGAATTACTCGCTGTTAAAAAAATAATGCTATTGACTCTTGAACCAAGCTTATTCTCAACCAGCTCTTCTAAAGCGAATGACCTAAATTACATCCAGTCTGGTATAATATTCTACAGCATCCAGTCTATGAAATTCTACATCAGCCCTAACCAAACGAAAACTCTATGTCATTTTATAATGATCAGAATCAAAATCTTTAATCCAGGAGATGCTATCCATTTAAGAATAACTGTAAAATCATTTTGCAATATATATATTAGGGGTGGGCCGATTTTGATTTTTTACCGATTCCGGATAATCGGTGACGTTTTTTTACCGATTCCGATACCGATCCAATAAATCGGAATTTCGGCAATTTTCAATGATTTAACTGAAACTGTTTTTTATCTAGGTCTACCGCAGGACGATCGCGGAAATCAACAATGAAATCATCATCTATTATTTTGTATAGTTCGTATCCCTATATCGTCTCCAGCCTCTGCATGTCTTCGAAGTGCAGCCTGTAGAACTTTAATGCTAGGAATTATCATGCTTACCAACTTCTAAAAGTATATAGATAATAAAAAAATTCAAAATTAGTATTTCGCAATGAATAATAAATTTGACAAAAACAGGAAATAATAACTTATTATTATATATATTATTTTAATTTTAACCAATAAGAATTTGACCGACACCTATTGGATTTCATATCAATTAGTTGCGGGAATATTACATTTTTTAATATATTTAATTTATTATATTCAGATATTTATATTTCTCATGAACATATATTTGTATTTGATATCGCCTACAAATCAATTTCACAATTGGTCGGCAACAATCTAAGCCTATGAAAAAATACATGGTAAAGAAATTTCTGATGCAATAAAAAGTGGGACTTTATCAAATGATAAACTGATTATTAGAATTGAAAAAGTCCAAAGTTTGCAAGTCAAATTAATGAAACTACTGACATAGCAAATATGGCACAAATTTTAAAGTACGAGCAAATTTGGTAAAAGCCCGATATAGCGTCGGTAATTATTTACATCAAAATATACCACAAAAAAGTGACAGTACACCCAAACAAGCTTTATTCACATCAAAATACACTCAAACAGCGCAATTGTATTTCAAGTAAACAACATCACGAAAAGTAATTCACGGATAGTTATCCATAAGCGTAATTAAGAAGTTTGGAAACAAGTCTGTGCGTCGAAATTGGTTACGATACGCAAATTCTTGCAGATATGACGGAAACAACGCGCGACTTGTTCCAAATTGTCTTGTCAACTTCCTCTTTGCCCTCATCCACATGTTCTCGATGTTCTGAGTATGCACTTCGGAGTCATTAGGATCGACGAAGTTACGTTGGTGCACAACAACGGAATGCTCATATATTCCATGTCTGATTTGATCTATATTTGCATATGCACCCCACCTATCAGACATTATATGTGTCCCTGGCAAAATGTGAGCTTCTATACAGGCTTGCAACGTCCCTGCCCGCCTGTCTTGCACTTCCAACAGGAAGCACCGGCCACTTTCTTGTTCAATTCCTCCGAAAACCCAGTGGCCATCACGCCACTGGCCACGGTGATATTTCCGGTGGAAATATTTTGTTTCATCTATTTCCACAATTATAGATTGTCCATTGACGTCTATTCCACCAATTTCGGGCGCACTGCGTTCCAGCCATGTTGCACACTCTTCGCGCATGTAGTTGCACCAATCAATTACTAGGTTTTTGGCAACATCAGCCTCGTGCTGCATCTGCATCTGCGGCATATTATACGACCAGCAATAAACGAGGACAACAATTTGTTGTAATGATAATTGACTGCGTGCAAAGAAGGATTTGTTTCGCACCGATACACGGTAACCACAACGGTCGCATGCCCATCTCCTACCGTCAATTCCCTGCTGGTACCGATTCAATGTGCACGGTTGATTGCAAATTCCGCATGGCACAGAGTTGCGAACCAAGCTTCGGCGGGCACACCACTGTAATGCCGAATCAGGTTGTTGTAAGTGTGGTGAAAGCGTCGACAATCGCCACACCTCATTTAACATATCGTTTTTACTTATTATTTCATTACGAGGCACTATTATTGTGGATGCTCGTGGTCTTCCGGCCATTTTACATTTAAAATTTAATTTAATAAAAATTAAATCCATATGAAATCCATATGAAGTAGCTATCTTTTGTGGTATATTTTGATGTAAATAATTACCGACGCTATNAGTAGCTATCTTTTGTGGTATATTTTGATGTAAATAATTACCGACGCTATATCGGGCTTTTACCCAAATTTTTGTTACTCACGGGTAATGGTATTATTAAAGGTTTAAATGATTTTTTAATAACCATAAACTATTATGGAAAAATTGCATTTGTGTTTGTAGTGATGAGGCTGTTGTGATTATTTGATGATTTGAATGGATTATTTGGTAAAAAATAAAAATACTGACTGACGCTTTAAATATTAAATATTGTATGATACATAGTGAGGAATTAGTTCCTAGATAAAGTTTGAAAAGAGCTTATGATTGCTGGGAAGAGCATTGTAATTGAAAGATGAGATTAAAATAGTTTTAATGCAAAAAAATATTTAGTCACTAATATAAAGGAACTTGCAATAACTATGTAATTACCTGATTTTTATTCTTCTTTTTTGTGAACTTGAAATATCCGCTTTATTAAGCTGTTTTCATTGTTCAGATCGAAATTATTTCCTCGTTTAATTTTATTGGCATGCAATTCCTTGATATCAGTCTGGTACAAATCAAAAAATAAATTGGTTAATAATTTGATCCGTATCGTATTATGCTTTTAATTTAATTTATTTTCTTTTTAAATTCCATGGCTATTCTGTTTAACTTATCAATCTCAATGATGATATTATTGTTGAATTTTAATAACGATTCCATCAATGAGATGTTCATTAAAATTCCGATTTTAATGATTGGTTGTATCCAAAAGCAGCAAAAGGACTAGTATAAATCCACATTTTGCATGTGATTATCAATTTTGCGAAACTGAACTCGAAAAAAACACTTTACCGAACCATAAGGTCCATTATTGGCATTTTTCATTAGTTGGTCACAGATAACACATTTCATTTCATCAACTTCAACTCCATTTAAACATTGTTGTCACTCAAAATTCTCCACATATTCACTATTTTTTAAATAATCAAAAATTTGACGAAAATCTAATAATGATTAAACAAATTATGTGGAAAACTCTAATTTACGCGTTATTAAAGAATAAATTAACATTTTTCTGTCATTATTGTTTACCTGATATTTTTGAAAATACATTATTTTATAATAAACAAACAATAGTTTGAAATTTTTGTAATTTTCAAAGATTTATTTAAAACCTTAATATAAAATTATATTCTTATTACTCTCTCTATATTAAATTTGCTGATGTTTGTATCCACCCCAGGGACGAGGGGTGGCAAGTATGGCATTCGCCATAGGTGCAAACGGTTAAGGGGCACATATTTTTGAAAAAAAATTCAAATTTTATTATAAATGATCTAGAAGGTTTTTTAAATTATTTTGTTGAATTTTGTTTATTTAATAATTGACAAAAGTAAGTAAAATAAATATACTCTAAGGTTTATTTTATTTTAATGCACTAAAGTTTATTTTATTTAAAGAAGTGATTCGCAAGTGGGGTTCTGTGAGTTTTCGAGCTCAGAAATTATATAAAATTATAGATTTTAAAGAATTTAAAGACACTTTTGGTAAATTTAAACTTTTATATTTAATGAATTTTAATATAGTTTTGATATTGGATTTTCGATTTTCGAATTTTGGCTTCAAAAAAATTTTATCACTTTGTACTACAGTGTTTAAAAGTTTAAAAAATGGTGCATAAATTCTAATTTTTTGACCTTTTTAAATGATGGGTTATGCGGACAAAAAAATTTGGGAAAAATTGATTTAAAGCAGTGGTTCTCAAACTTTTTTGATCACGACCCAAAATTTGACATTTCATGCCAAAAATTTTATTGCGACCCACATGACAAAGATTAATTTTAAAATAAATGTTTATTTAATGAGAATAACTCTATTTAACTCTAGTTATTCTAGTCATCGCGACCCATAGTTTGAGAAACACTGATTTAAAGCAACAAAAATGAAAAGGAAAGCATCTGTTCAGTAGTTCAACTTCTTTCTGGTTAGAACTCATTAACTTAACATCACTTATACATTTATGAATTCTTCCATTTAGTAATATCACAAAAATTCGAAGTGAAGTTTCTATAATTGCAAATTGACGCCACAGTGATGCATCATGACTTTTGCTATGTTTATCTGGTATCAAAATGAGTTTTGTTCTAAATGTTTTTCAGCTATTTTGACAATTATGTTCTTCATGTTATTGGCTATTGATATAATAAAATTGAAATCAGAGTCAATTTTCTTCCCGTCTGTACAGATAATTTTGTTTTTGTCTGGTGCCGATTTTCTTGACTCAAGGTTGCTCATAATATTTCTAATTTCATTCAAGTCTGTATAATATTATCTTTAAATATCAGTGCTCCAAGATTTTTTTCGGTATGGTGGAAAAGTAGTTTCCATTTTCAATGCTTTAATAAGCAGTTCTATTTCGTTATCCCTCTTTATGTATAATTTTATTTTAGATTTAAATCCATTTTTAGAATTTTTTTGATGGTCCTTTAAATATTTATTTTGTTCATTTATAACTAAGTGGCTCTGGAATCGTCTCTAATCATCCGGTCAGGAAGCATTCGTCTTCATATCCTGCTGGTATGAAACGCTCTCGGGTCCACAACAGCTGGTCGTAATGAAGTCCTTCTATCGGGGATGTCGTGACGATCATATCTGACGATAGTTTTAAATTTTTTAAATAATTCAAAGTCTGGTTTATTCTAAAATCTATTTTATGATATAATAGTTCAGGTCTTTATCTCTTTAGGATCGAAGACTATTATTTAATAATGAACATGACATATGTTTCAGGCATACAATAGCAGACGCACGCGCATCAAACTATTCACGATAATTATTAATTAGGTAATTTAATCATTAGGTTACTTATAAAACTCATGTACCATATTTTCAATAAAAGGACATCAAAATTTGCTGCGAAAGGTAAAGGGAGAGTTGTTCACAATGGCTAAGGTGGTGCTAAAACATCACTCTGTTAGGAAGCTAGACACATTAGTAACAAACCATCATTGAGGAGTTAAGGATTAACTATATACCATCATTTTGGCGATGTAAACAATTAAAAGAATACAACTTTAACCCACCAGTATATACAGCACTTCTGAATAGATAAGAATTGAGACTGTTATGGAAATATATAATTCAAGTTCTGACCCAAACAATATAATAGTATATAAGTTATCCGAATTCCGAAATGTCCTCAGTATTTAATCTTCTTAAGTTTTCTAGAGTTTTCCATGATAATTCCCCAATTTCTCATAATCGCCTTCCATTATGTAAGAAAACCATATGTCAAATTCATTGTGAGTTACTACCAACTCAAATACCCTGATAACACAAATTTCGAAAAAAAAAGATGAAATTCAAACACCTAAATCTCAGTGAGAATCTAAATATTCCACTTATATTGAGATAAACGATTAAAGTTAACCATAAATTTTCAGTTCCAGTGGTCCAACCTGACCCGGCCACTTGAACTATCGACAATTTAGATTACCGTATATTTCGGCGTATAAGGCGACCGTCAGATAAGACGAGGTACAAAATTATAGCAAATTTTTATGATTTATCATATATCGGTTGTAGTAGTATAAATACAACTACCTGTACTGTAATACTTTCTTTTATATCGGTTGTATAAGACGACCCACAATTTTCAAGGGTGGTTTTTTGACTTTAAGGGTCGTCTTATACGCCGAAATATACGGTATTTTTATTAATATTATTAGATTTATTACAATCAGTAGCATGATTATTAATAATATTATTATCGTTAATATTATTATTATTATTAATAAAGACGGAATTCTTATTATTATTAGTACTCAGGAGTATAGTATGTTTATTATTAGTCTATTTAGGACTGTTATTATTCCTAATAATTAGAATAATTTCGACAATATCAGAATCATTATTATTTTTATCGTCATTAGTCCTATTATTATTACAATTATTACAGATAATACGATTACGGTTATTATAAATAATAGTGTTATTAGGAGTTTGTGTATTATTATTATCATTATTAATAGGGTTATTACTATTCGTACTATCATTTTCGTCTAAAACAAATCAAAAGAATTTCTTTGAAATTAATCGCATCACACGCTTTATTTGTACAAAACCATTGTTTGTTAAACCATTTAACGTGTCCAATAACTTGAGATTCAGCCATGATTGAATTTGAAACATTGGATAATTGTTCAACACTTTGGCTAATAAACGTTTGAATTGTGTTGATCCTTGTAAGAGCTCGATTAAATAGAATATCATATTCATAAGTTAGAAAGTTTAATTTTACAGAAATTAAATCGTTGATTTCCAATCGTTTTGATAAACTTTGAAAAATTGAATTAATATCAATTAGAAATTTTGAAATATAAACGAATTCATAAAAATCTTGATTATCTATGACATTTACATTACTTCCACTAATAATTTGCAACGATCTTGTTGAGCCACAATCACATGGACGAGTTTCACTGCTGAAAAGACATCTCTTCGCTATATTGCTCATTGAAATACGGCATATCAAACATTCATTATCTTCCATATTTCACTAAGGCCGAAAATTCAAAAACAACCCGAACTACCAAAATTATAAATCAATTTTATTCAATTCAAATTCACAAACCCTTTTTTAAAAGTTAAAACAAAATTCTATCAAACTTCCAGAATTCGAAAAACTCCAACCATCCAAAAATCGATCAAAAAAAACAAATCTTACTAATAATTCCACAATTGTCCGTGTCTATGTGCGCACACAACCCAAATACAAAAAAAGTAAAAAGCGCACACAGACGCGAATTAACCTCATAATTAACCAGTTAGGCTCATTACGAATATCAATTTTTTCATTAAGATTACTCCTTTTGTTCAGTGACATCGGGAGTGATTTTGTCATTATTATTAGAAGCGCTAAAAGGGGTAAGAATTTCGGGTTTTCCATTATTAGATAATAACTAGTAGATAATTATTATCTTATAAGTATTATCGTCTTTATTAATATTAGTATACCATCTTTTAATACCCACACTATTGAATTATTTCGAAGAGACAGAATAATATTATTTGATGTGCGATCAAAAATTAGGTAACCTTTATAGAACCATAATATCACCAGGTCTGGCAATTCCCATTCCAATATCGTATTTCCTTAAATTTTTTCGACAATTTTTTATGAATACTTAACCCACACCATTTGCAATTTCTTTTTGTTGGGTTTATTGGATATGTGATGAGGTATGCATTTAACAATTAGGTCTCTGACACCAAGCGTTATTTATTAATTCACTAATTCGATAACCGTTATTAATAATCACAATAGATTGTACGATTTGTAATTACAGCCACTCAACTCTAATATAGACAATTATCCAGACCTTATTGCGTCACTACATGAAGAATAGCTCTCCATGTACAATTCGCCAATAATAATCAATAATCGTCAAACGATTTAATCACAGGAACACGCTACTCGATTGCTTTAAGCAAATTATTCACTCCTTTTCCACATTTATATTAAGTTGAAAAAGATCCTCGTTATCCTCCCAATAAAATATCTCTTCTTAACTACTTTAAGATTTATTCCTAATTCAAATTTCTCCTTAACTATAACTTCTCAACGTAACTGTAAATTCTTCTAAATTACTCGTTAACTACACTTTTCTCATCTGTGTCTTTCCTTTACATAGTTCGTTACATTTGTGGTACTTGAGATAATTTTGCTTTCCCATTTCTCCTTCCCTGCCTTATCTCTGACAGATGTCGAGATATGTTGTTTTTTTAAATTTTTATTAGGCCGAAGTTTCTTGAAATCTCGATATCTGGGAGAATGCTGTCTAGATATACTGTTTTATTTTTGGAATTTGAGATTCCCTTTCACCTTTGGTACTTGTTAATTAATTATGACCTTTGTTTTGATTTCGCTTTTGCTTTATCTTTCTCATTTCTCATATCATTTTTCCTCCGAATTCCCCTAGATCATCTGTTAGAATTATTGATCTTTCTTTATCTTAGAACGTTTCATCCTTATAGATGGCGTGTATGGCGAAGAAGAAATACACTAAAGAAGAAATATTTCAATCTTAATATCCCATTTATCAGTGACATACTCGACTTCAAGATCCTGAAAGAACTTAAACGTACCGGTCTTCCAATTCGGATAGTACATAAATCTTGGACATTGAGAAAAGCTCAGGCAAACAGCAAAAATAGAAAAAAAATTGCACATTGGAAAACTGTTAGACACCGAAAATATATGCTTTAGAAAAAACATCGTCTATTACATCACGTACAATGTATGCAAGGAAATATACATTAGAATTAGGACCTTGCACCAAAGAGTTAAAGAACATCTAGATCCTGGAGGAAAATCCTCGAATAAACAGGACATCTCCAACAATGTCAACCAATAAGAGGAAAGAAAAAAATATTTCAATCGAAATCATAGCTAATGGAAACATCCAAAAAAATATCAGATTCAAAGAAGCAATTCTCATCATAAACAGACCGTCAAAAATCAACACTAAAGAAGAAATCAATGAAATCATCAATTTTATCTGTTCTCATTGACCTTGAGAATAACTACTGATAATATATAAAAAATATAATAAATTTAAAGTAATAATTAAAATAATAGAGAAAATTTTAGGAAATATGCTTTCAAAAGATAGGATTTAAAAATTAAAATTTACACATTTATTGAAATATTTAAATAGCGTTATTTGAGGCTTTATTTTAAAATATTTTGAAATATTTTATTAAGATTTTAGAAGCTAATTATAGAAGCTTTAAAAATTTCAGTTTGTGTCATTTTAAATTTTAAATGATATTTATTTTATTTAAATTTTAATTTTAATTTTAAATAAAATTTTTAAAAATTCAAAAAGTATATATATATAAAAAGTATATAAAATGTCTCCAAATATCAAATTTGTTTAAAATTACCGATATAATAGTGAAATATATAAAAAACTTTTATATTGAAATGGATGTCTTCGATGTTTCTGTCAAAGATATTTTGATGGAAAATGTAGGAGTAAAAGATGAAGTGGTAAATGATGAGGCAAAACAATTTTTAAAGTCCATTAGAAAAAAACAGAAACCGCGCCAAAAATTAGATATAGCAAAGTTAATTAGCGACAAAGGACTATTGGCTCTAGATAAAGAATTGAGTAGTTTTGTGTTTAAAGGTAAAGGTCACGAGGCTCTTGATTTAAAGAAATTAATGGGAAAATATGAAGTCTGGACACAACAGTTGTTTGGAGGAATGAGTTTCACTGACTGCATTGAAAAAATTCAAGATTTGGGTCATAAAAAAGAAGTTCGGAGCACGATGAAACAATATCGTAATCAAGGATTGACTAGTGAATTTATTACCGATGAAGTTGAAACGGTTGTAAGAGATATGCCAACCACAGATAATTTAAATTATGAAGATTTCAATTTTGAAAAAGAAATATCAGTAGAATGGAATTCAGTTAATTTCGTTGACATCCAGGAGATGGAACAACAGCCTCCTGTAGAGGAAGCTCCGACAAAACTCACGGAAGAACTTTTGCAGAGAATTGAAAGAAATAGACTCCGAGCGAATGAGCTTTTAAAAGCAAAAAAAGCAGCCAATGGAAGTGCATTATAAACTTTGGAAATTCAACCAATCACCGCTGATGTAGATTTTGTGCATATTAATAGAAATATTTCTTGACTTAAAAAAAACGAAACTGTTGTCCAATTGTTCTTTTCGATATCATATTATGTTGCGGTAATTTAGATCGCTATATTGATGTCTGTTTTTGATTAAATAAAAAGTGTTCTTAAGTCATATATTTTGGAGAACATCCTACAATTATTTACAGCGGCAGTAAACTGCATTATTTTAAATTAATATTTTATTTTTCTATTTATTAATTTTATACAAATCAAATTGATTTAAAAATTCAATAATATTTTATTGTATTTTAGTTTCATGATTATTTATTTTTATTTGAAATATCGTAATGTTATATAAAAATTAAAATTTAGTAAAATTAATGCACATTCCTTTTTCCTTTATAATAATACAGATAGTGTTAAATGACAGGGGCAGGCCCATCAGCACATTTGTCCTAACAAGCAATTATAGGACTGTGCAGAATAAATTCAGAGTGAATGTGTGTAGTGAGAGTCAATAATAGCCAGTTGAATTATCAAATTAAATCATACAATCCAATTGAGAGCCAAACAAATCAACCAAATCCCATCAACAATCTATGTGACTTAATTACATCATAACAATTCAATTCTATTGTGACAATTTAATTTTATATGATAATGTAATATTTTATTTTTATGTACTGGTGGGTTACAGGTGGTCAGACATTTCACCCTTTCGTGCTGTTTCCAGCGTAACCCAGAATACAAGCTTGATTTTGCCAATTGACACCCGATGAGCGATCACCGTTGGTACTGTGCCAACTGGGGGAGTGCTCGCAAAAAGTGAGTGCACTACTTGCACTATAATTGTCAAGCACTCCTTGGGTCCACGGACTATCGTTAGAAGATTTGCGTCCGATTTCATTGGTCCCCTACTTCTATAGTTTTCCCAAACACACCACGCACATCTCATCACTCATCTTCATCATTCAGCATACAAAAACTCAACTTCAACTATTTACACTTTATTTATATCCATCGGTCCTGCACATGAACTGTCAAGTAGCGCTGACTTTCTCGCTTCCTCTTCTAGTTTTTGTTCGGCTAGCCGTAGCCGTTTGAGTCGCTCACGCCCATCTCGGCCCAACCGTTTTCGCTTGGCCTTGGGTTTAGGTGGGTGCATTTCGGCCAGTTCTATAGTCATGGGCCGGATCGCCGCCGTGACGTGCTCATCAATGGCCCGTTGGTTCAATTTTGTCTCCATGGCCCGTATCTGAAGCTTTAGGGCCCGTATCTCGGTTTTGTCCTGAGTACTCTGGAGCTGCAGTTGTTCGATCTGCCTCAGGTACTTATGGGCCAACTCAGGGCGGATCCAACTCTGTTCCATCTGCCGACAACGTTCCTTGAATTGGTTGACACTAAGTTGCAGCCGCTCTGCTCGTTGCTGCGCCTGCTCCCTGTCTTTCCGGAGTCCCTCGAACAGTTTGTACACTGAAGTAAAATATACAATCAACCAATTTTACCGTAACCCTTTTTCATAATTGCCGGTCTCTATGAATCGAAACTCGGGTACCCACTAGGCATGTATACTAATTTCCGTCGTGTTGATGGTCAGGGTGATCACGTCTCGATTATTATATAACGCAATTTATTAAAGTAATAACGCCTAGAACGACACCTCGAAATAAAAAAAAACAATACGTTTATTAACTAAGATTGTGACGAATCACTAAAACAAAATAAATGTGAGATCGTCCCCAAGATCACTGAAGTCTCAGTTTCGCGAAGCATTCTTGCGGGGTCGGCCCCGTTTCTTCGCCGGTGTCGACTCTACGTCCCCTTCTTCTAACGGCCGACCGGTTTCAACGGCCCGGAGCTGGGCCTCGATCAGGCGGAGTTCGCGTTGGGCCAGAGCGATGGCGTCCATGGTGCGATCTCTGGCCTCGACGAGCCAATTATTGTCCGGCTCGGTCTTTACCCATACTGGTGCGTTCGCCTCGGGGCCTGCTCGAATCACTCGGTTTGAGCAGTCTAGATCTCGACCCTGGCTCCACCGATGGATGTGGTGCCAGATGTGCCTGGATGGGAGGCGCTCGTCCGTTGCTTCGCATTGTTCCACTTCCCTCTGATCCCTCAAATTCGACATTCTACAATTTTCATTATAGGTTACTACTAATTTTATTTAAATTATCACGCTGACTAGCAATTTAAAATATTATCGTTTTATTATTAGTTTTCCTTTTCTGTCTATTTAAAATGGTTCATTTATGATATTAATTTTCCTATCTATTTAAAATTTATTCATTTATGATACAAATTTTCTCACTTATTTAAAATTGTTCATTTATGATATTCATTTTCCTACTCATTTAAAATTATTCATTTATTATATTGCTTTTCTTTTTCATTTTGTTTAAATTTATCTATTTAGGAATCCCCTTTTAAATCGAAGAGCGCTCCGACCAAAAAGAAAAGGAAATTAGGTGTCCGTGGCCAATGAGGACTTGCTATCATAAAAATTTCAGGTAATTGCACCGATTCTTCATTATTTACTTTCAGTGCTTTGGTTTCAGCCGATGAGCGCCACACTGTCATAGAAACCATGCACCTCTCAACCGGGTGAATATGAACTGGACCTTCTGTGTCCTTCCATCGATTATGACTAGGCAGATTGAACCTCTGCGAAGAGTTATTGGGGGTCAGTTGCCCCGGTGAATTTATTATGAATAAATGAGGTTTAAATTTTGATTTTGTTCTTTAACTCTTCGTTTTATAATTATATAATTTTACCTTTTCGTTTTCGTGTTACAATCCGGAACTGGGAGATGATCAAGTATAATTAATTTGGAGAATTTTTCCTAAATTTGGTAATTAACGTATATATATACCTAATATGTTTATCAACTAGTACTAGCCGAGTTGTGCATTTATAACTGATATATAGGTAATATGGTTATAAGGGAATTCTCAACTTTATAAGCAAGGTAACATGATTAGTCCATTGATTAATAATCCTAGGTAATTTATGAACCTCGCAAGTAGGGTGTGTCTAATTGCTATATTTACTAATAGCTATTGATCGATCTGTAGGCAATGTATATATAATTAATGGATTCATTAATGGGTATAGAGGGTTTATAAATTTTATAAGTGATATATTTATTCGTAGTCATAGGGGATATATGAGTTGTACCAAGTATATATAATGACCATATGGATTCGTAGCTGATCTAGGATTTGATAAATAATGTATAAGCATAATTAATTTATCTATCATTAGACGTAAATGATTTGTCGATCGTATAAGGGCTAAATACATAAATAATGGGTCTAATAATAATTATCGATTTATGAGTAGTATATCTAAGTAATATCATATATGAGGTATTATATGGGTTAGCTTGGGATGTATAAATGATATAAATAGGGTTTCTAAGTACTATCAGTACTATAGTCGAATATAGGCCCTGAACAACGGGGGTGGTTTATAACATTATAATGTATAAGTAAGATTATCTGTATAATGATGAGTTAGTCTTAGTTGTAGATGAACTAGACGATTTAAAAACAATGTGGAAATGATTGCTATATTTACAAATGAGTAGTAGGTTTTATAGCTAATAGATGAAAATGCATTCAAATAGTTCCCGAGAGTTTACGTCTTTACACGTAGTACATCTACGAGTAGTAGTGATATGAAGTATACATCATAAGTTTTAAATTCATCAGTAATATATATGAGTAGTATTGACATAAATTATGATCTGCAAGTTTATAAGTAGTATATTCTAGTAGTATTAATATGAAGTGTAGATTGTAATTTGTACTCTTATAAGTAACATATTCGAGTAGTATTGATCAAAAAAAAATAAATTATGATTTGTAATTTTATAAGTAGTATATACTAGTAATATATCAATATGAAGCATAAGTTATAATTTGCACTTTTATAAGTAAAATATTCGAGTAGTATTGATCGAAAAAATTAAATTATAATTTGTAATTTTATAAGTAGTATATATTAGTAATATATCAATATGAAGTATCAATTATAACTTGCACTCTTATAAGTAATATATTCGAGTAGTATTGATCGAAAATTTTATTATGATTGGTAATTTTATAAGTAGTATATATTAGTAATATATCAATAATATAGTATTTTACGAGTAATACCTACAGTAATGCATTTATTAAGGGTTAATAAGTTTCACGAACAAGACAGGTAGGATGATTGCACCGATTGGTGGACATCATAATTAAGAAATATATACATAGTAATACCCTTGGTAGCAATCGGGGAAGATCCATAAGCTTTGTATAAGGTATATAATTTCAGTATATCCATTAGTTGATGTAAATAAGTAGTACCTATAATACCAAATTTTTGGAGTCGATCGTACTTTATAATTTATATTTGTAAAATTTTAATATGTTTATAAATTCATATTTTTCAAAAGAAAAACCGATAAGTTTATCGTTTATATATATAATGGTAAGGTTCCTTACTTTATGATACATAAGTATATCGTTTCAAATTTATATAATATATAATAATTCATAAGTATACAACTGGTAATTTACATAATTCAGATATAATTTACAATTCCTAATTTACAATTTCAAATCTTTATTTGATTGATAATTCATCAAATTATAGGGTTACACTCTATTATCCGCTGTTAGTAAGTGCAATCTTAGGAAAAATCAATGCAGCCTAATTTTATAATTCATATCAATTTATAGATTACAATTTATATTTTTATCAATAGGTGGAAAATCGGGGGTACTAATTTACGGGCAGGATTTTTACTTTCCTAATTGTTAGGCTTAGAATCGGTAGTAATTCATAAATTTAATTTGAAAGGTGTTTAGCCAGCTACATGTTTGGTGTATTGTAGTTAATTTGAGTCCGGAGCTCTACTCCATTTATCATCCTTAGGGTAGTGTATCACTGTCGATTTTTAATGTATAGATTATATGTACATTATACGTGTGAAAGGTCAATTTACAGAAATATTGCCTGCTTTCGGGGCCTCACTGTGCTCCCTACGACAAGCCCCTATTGTGAATGTAGGCGGTAATATACTACCGTGTATTATAATACCGATAACGAGTTCCGCGAACTCCATCGTCCGGAGGTGATTCATCGACGAACCCAGTGGCGTATACCACTGAGTCGGTACGACCTCCAACGACCCCACCACTATAATATTGAGGTGCATGCCAGGCAGTGGCCTGCTTACGTCAAGGCTGCGTGCACAATGACGTTGTGAATATTGGTACCTATATGTGAGACGGATCAAAATCGATGCTAAGTTCGATCGATGTTGATCCCTCAAACAAAATTAACCCAAAAATTTCAACTTATCAATCATGTTAAGATTAGATGTTTAATAGAAACAATACATAAAATAACCAAAACATTGCTTACTTTGAAATTTTAATAAATTGCTAATGATATCAAAAAAAAAATTTTTTGGCATAAAGATTAACTTGTGACTAAAATGCGTCGGTATATATACCTATTTTGTACACGTGTATGTATTGATGCATTAAAACAAACTCGAATTCTTTTTATTCCAGAATTTTCTATTTTACGATTTTGCTGTTTTTAATGGCGATTTTTGTGCCATAATTTTTGTTTTTATTTTTATATTTTTATTTTTTAATTATTTTTTGCTAATTTGACGTCCATAATGGATTTGGAACGGTTCCAGAACATTCTATTTTACTTTTAATTTAATTTTTATTTTAACTGATGTTTTTATAAATTTCTTTTTGAGATTTTTTATTTTTAATACTAATTTATTTATTTTCCTTAACTTTTGTTGTTCTAGATGACTTTTGTGATGGTCATCGCCATTTTATAGAATGTTCTGGGTTTTTCTGGAATGTTTTACTGTTTTTTATCGTCTTTTAAGTTATTCGAGTTTGTTTTTTGTAACTCCATGTTTATTTGGCTATTTTGAGTTAGATTTTGCATAACTTCTTGCTCTTGTATAATTTTATTTACTTTCGGTGTTTATAATTTTTTGTTGTTTTCTCTTTTAATCAATATTGTTTATTTGGTGTATTTTTGATATTTAATTATACTTTTTGCTTTTTCCATGTTATGTACCTACGCATTCTAGTCACAATTATAGTTGGGATCTAGAAGTCAGTTCTAGCCCAACAGTACTATTATTTTGTAAAAATATGGAAATAAAAACATAATCAAAAAATCTTTAAAAAAATACATTTCTTAAAATAAACAAATGGAGAAAGTCTAACCAGATAGTGCGTAATGAAAATATGAAAAAGGAATTATCGATTAGAAAGGAGAAAAAACAACACTATCTAATTGATTGATTAAAATAGTATTTGTTATTGCCTAANATGGATTTGGAACGGTTCCAGAACATTCTATTTTACTTTTAATTTAATTTTTATTTTAACTGATGTTTTTATAAATTTCTTTTTGAGATTTTTTATTTTTAATACTAATTTATTTATTTTCCTTAACTTTTGTTGTTCTAGATGACTTTTGTGATGGTCATCGCCATTTTATAGAATGTTCTGGGTTTTTCTGGAATGTTTTACTGTTTTTTATCGTCTTTTAAGTTATTCGAGTTTGTTTTTTGTAACTCCATGTTTATTTGGCTATTTTGAGTTAGATTTTGCATAACTTCTTGCTCTTGTATAATTTTATTTACTTTCGGTGTTTATAATTTTTTGTTGTTTTCTCTTTTAATCAATATTGTTTATTTGGTGTATTTTTGATATTTAATTATACTTTTTGCTTTTTCCATGTTATGTACCTACGCATTCTAGTCACAATTATAGTTGGGATCTAGAAGTCAGTTCTAGCCCAACAGTACTATTATTTTGTAAAAATATGGAAATAAAAACATAATCAAAAAATCTTTAAAAAAATACATTTCTTAAAATAAACAAATGGAGAAAGTCTAACCAGATAGTGCGTAATGAAAATATGAAAAAGGAATTATCGATTAGAAAGGAGAAAAAACAACACTATCTAATTGATTGATTAAAATAGTATTTGTTATTGCCTAATAAGAAAAAGAAAACAAATAAAAAAGCTGTAGAATTTTTAAATAAATAATCTTAAATAAATAAATAGAATTTCTTTAATTTTAAATAAACAAATTTTAAAAGAAAAAACAAATAAATTTAATATCAAATTTATATAAATAGCGCCCATAAATTAAGTTAAAACACCCTTAAAATTAAGTCGTATAGAGACCAGTAAATTTTGGAAGGAAATCCTTCGAAAGTTTTTAAATTACGACCGAACAAACTTTAGAAGAATTTTTGTCGAAATACATAACACAAATTTTGCATAAATAGTACAACAAGCACCTACTGACAAATAACACAAAATATACACACGCACCATTTGGTAAATAATTTTTGTCATTTTAGGTGAATATCTTTTTTATTTATACTAAACATTTATAATCTGACTTTTTTATTATCTGATAAGTTAAAATTAAAAATGCAATAAGTTACACGCGAAACATATGATAGGAACAAGTAGAAACAAAATAATCACTGAAAAGAGACACATGAAGCACGAAAACATCTTCAAGTCCATATGATAAGAATGGTGTATGAAAACGATTTATCAATCAGTCAGGAACAAAAGAAAAAGAAATTAATTTTAAATAAAATCATCAAATTTAAACAAAAAATTAAAGCAAGCAATCAGAACGATTGGAATTTAGAAAGTAAAATTAATATTTTTTTGATCAAAAAATCATCATAACTGAATCCTGATTGGTTGAGAGAACAAAACCTATTTAAGGGAGTATCTCAGTGGACACTTTACCACTTTAACATTTCACATTAGGTAAAAAAAACTTCTATTATTTGACCACTTTTTAAAATTTCACTTTAGATTTTTCAAATTTCGTTGCAGCTTTTGTTTGGATTCAATCAATCATCTAATTATTTATTTTATCTAAGCACAGTGTACTTGAGGAATTAAATAGTAAATTTTTTTTTATTGTATGTTATTATGTTATGTTAATTGTACGAATATAATTTAATATAATTAAAAATTTGCAAACAATGTATTCCTTACTTTTCCTCAAATAGTATAGATGTATCATTTATAATTAAGCATTGGTGTGTTAGAGGTAAGCATACATTTTACCTCTTCGTGCTCTTTCCAGCGTAACCCAGAATACAACCGATGTCTTATCGCTTGATGCCCATTGAATGATAAATGTTGTTAATGTACCAACTGGATGAGTGTTCCAAAAAGGTGAGCGCATTACCTGCACTATAATTGTCTGGCACTCCCTTGGGTCCATGGACTATCGACTATTTGTTTTCCCAAATCCGCTAATTCCTCAACACACTCATCACGCAGATATCAGCACATACCCTTGAAGTTAGACATTTATATTTACACAGTACATAATAACAATAGACTCCTATCCACAAAGATTGATTACAGTTGAGTCGGTACCTGTTCTTTCGGTTGGGCCTGTTCGGCTAAACAGAGTCTCATTAACAGGTCCATACCGTCACGACCTAATCTCTTCCGTTTTCGTTTACTCTGCTGTGCAGTGAATAGATTTCAGCCAGCTACGCAGGCATTGGTCAGATGATCGCGGTAACCCCCGCATCGATGACCTTTCGGTTCCTTTGGATCTATAATGCCCGAACCTTAATCTTCAGCGCACGGATTTCGGTTCTATCTTGCGCACTTTGTAGCTGGAGCTGTTTTTCACTTCTTTTCCACATTTATATTAAGTTGACAAAGATCCTCGTTATCCTCCTAATAAAATATCTCCTCTACTTTTAGATTTAATCCAAATTCGAATTTCTCCTTAACTTCTCAACGTAACTGTAAATTCTTATTATGAGGAAGTTAAAAGATTCTTAAAGATTAATTAGAAATTTGGTAAAAATTTTAAATATTTTTATTGAAAAATATTTTAAAAAGAAGAAAGAAAATTTATCAATTTTAAAAAATATTTTTATCAAAGAAATATTTTAAGAAAATCTGAAATTTGTTTAAATAACAAAAATAAGATCAGACAAGTTTTTTGAGATATCTTTTATTAAATAAATTTTATGGAATTATTTTGTGATTTAAAAACGGATGAGAATCCTAATATGGTGGCAGCGGTAAACATCGACGCGATTACCGAAAGATTATTGCCAAAAGTGTTCTGTCAAGGTGATGACTTGGAAAAATTCATCAGAAGATGCGAGATCTATTTCGATGCTAAAGGCATCAATAAAAAAGAACACGAAAGATTAACCGCATGCATGATCAACGAGGATCTATTGGAGAAATATGCGAAAACAGTAAAAAAAGCAGAAGGATTTCAAGCCAGGTTATGAATGGCATTTGATTACGAAAGAGACATAATAAAGGATATGGAAAGTTTATTGAATTATAAAAGAAGAGGCGAAGAGATTGAAACATATTTTAAAAAAGTGGAGGACCTTGTTGACAGGTTGTTTGAGAATAAAGAATTCACCAAAGAGAAAATAACAGCAAAGATGTTGATAGTATGTGCTGAGAATAAAGAAGTTGAGAAAGAAGTAATATTGCGGAAGATAAAAGCACAGAGGAGATAAAGGAAACATTAATTCTGATGGATAAAGTGGACAGGCAGAGAAATCATATCAACGCTTTGAAAAGTTATTCAAGAGTGGTCTATCAGGATCCACAGAGAAGAGGACAGTACAAGCAGAAAGATGAAAGAGAAGAAGTCAGGTGACGAGAAGAACCAGAGTGCTGGCTATGCCACAAAATAGGCCACACGAAAATAGAATGTTCAGTAAGAAGTAAGATAGAGTGCTGGACATGTCACAGAAGCGGACATATCAGTAGGAATTGTCCAGATAAAAAAGTGCCAAGATGTTTTGGTTGTGGGAAAGAAGGCCATATAAGAAGGTTATCTCAAGAAATACGGTGTAAAAGATGCAACAGAAATGGTCATAGATCAGAAGAATGTTATACAAAGTCGAGTTACAAGAAATCGATAGAGAAACAAAGACCGACAGGAAACAGATACAGCCGGATTAATGGAATCGAAGAAGAAGAGGAAATGGAATCGTGCGTAGAGACAAATGAAGATAATTTTAGTAGGACGTACCCAAACAAAAGGGCGCCACCAGTAGAGGAGTTGGTTGGAGCCATATACTAACAGAAAAGTGGACGGGATATACTCAAGGGGTAGAAATGTGGGAGAATGTACGAAGGGTAAGTGAGAAAGTAAAATTCGGCAGACAAATAAAGGATGGAGAAAGATTGACGCGAGCGTTGGAACATCTAAAGATTGATGAGGATATTAAATTGAAGGAAATAATAACGAACAGTGGAAACGTGTTTATGGCGGATAAATGGGATGTGGGTCGCACTCATTTGGTAAAACATAAGATAATTACAAGAGGTGAACCGATAAATATAAAACCATATCGTCAACCATTGAATTCGGAAACAAAAATTGAAGAAGCAATACAAAATTTGTATGAAAACTGGATTATACGGAAATGCAACTCCCATGGAACACGCCGTTAATCTGCGTATGGAAAAAAGAGAAAAAAGATATTAGGCTATGCTTGGATTTCAGACAGCTGAATGCAGTAACAGAGGCAGGCATTCCCAATGCCAAACATAGACGAGATGTTAGATGTGTTAGGAGGGTCCGTTTATTTTAGCTCAATCGATCTTGGTAATGCATATTACCAAGTCGAGTTAGACAAAGAATCGCAAGAGAAAACAGCATTCTCAACAAAGAAAGGGCAATACTGTTTCAATAGAATGCCGTTCGGAATCGCTGCAACACCAGGTACGTTCCAGGAAATGATGACAAAGGTAATAGGCAAAATAAATGGAGCAATGGTCTATTTGGATGATATTCTGATTTATTCGAATAGTAAAGAAAAACATTATACAATACTCAGTGAAGTATTAAAAGCGATCGATGAAGCAGGACTAAAGATTAACCCAGAAAAGTGTCAAATAATAAAGAAAGAAATCAGATTCTTAGGACAGGTAATCAGTAAAGAAGGAGTAAAAACCGATCCTTTTAAGATATACGTTATACAAAACTTTGGGAAGCCAAGTTGCATAAAGAAACTTCGAAGCTTTCTAGGCATTTGTAATTATTATAGAAGATTCATCAGTGAGTATGCAAAGAAATCAAGGATGTTAGAACAATTATGTAGCGGTCCGAGTAACAAAAAACTGGAATGGACTGAAGGAACGAATAACGTATTCGAGGGATTGAAGTTAGCACTCACAACGGCACCGATTCTATGATTTCCAGATCTGAGAAAGGAGTTCATTTTAGATACTGATGCCAGTTTTGATACCATTGGAGCAGTGCTTTCGCAAACAGATAAAGATGGAAAGGAGAGAGTAATTGCGTATGGATCACACTCGATGACGAGCCATGAAAAAGGATATTGCATTACAAGGAAGCAACTATTGGCGGTATACTATTTTTGTATTCTCTGCGGAAGAAGATTCACGCTAAGGACAGACCACAAGGCGATCACGTTTATGATGACAACCAAGAAGCCAATTACTTCACAATTCCAAACCTGCATCAATTATTTGAGCAGTTTGGATATAATCGTTGAATATAGAAAGGGTGTTAATCACCAAAATGCAGACATGGTGTCCAGAACTAAATGTGAAACGTGTGTTCAATGTCAAATGGCTCACGAAGAAGCTAAGAAAGGAAAGATAAAAACTAGATTACTAGGCTCAATCAGAGAAGAAGGTAGAAGCACCAATCAACAAATAAATTTGGAAGAAGAATTACGAAAGAAAACGATGATACCTGAAAACGAGATACAAGAAACCATAAAGAAAATACATAGACTATTGTGTCATGCTGGAGTCGAGAAGATATCTGATTATATGAAAGATAGATATATTGGGAAAAACCTGTGGAGTCAGATTCAGGATACTATTCGAAGTTGTGAGACTTGTTAAAAATCCAAGGCTATAACAATTACAACGAAGGAACCAGTAAAAAAACTAGAATCAACCGGAATGTTCGAAATTATATTCGTGGACACATGTGGACCAATGCAAGAAACAAAAGGACGTAAGAAGTATATAATAGACCAGTATAGTAAGTATCAAGTCTTGACAGCTATAACAAGACAAGACGAGGAAACAATAAAGAAAACGATTTTAGAAAAATGGATTTTAAGATTTGGGTGCCCAAAGGAGATAAGAGTTAATTGTGGGAAGGCGTTTGAATCAGGAATGTTAAGAGAATTCACAAAGAAACTTGATATTAAGTTATGTTTTTCGAGTCAATACCATCACCAAGCAAATGGACAGATAGAAAAGCAATTCAGGACAATATGAGAACTAATAAATGCTACTTTACGAGACAGAAGGAAGACGGATTGGGCAGAGATACTACCAGAAGTCGAATTTACATTAAATGCAACCAAACAAAAAACGACAGGAATAAGCCCGACAGAGATAGTTTTTGGAAAAAAGATTAGCAGGGAGAAATGGTACGGGTCAAAAGAAAAAGAAGTAAAGGAAGAACAAAAAAACCAAACAAGGAGGAAATTTGACGTAGGAGAAGATGTGTTAGTAAAATTAGAAACACACAACAAAAGCCAGGACAGATATGAGGGACCATATAAAGTAATCGAGAAAGTGCATGACAGACGAAATATCTTAAGAAACGAGAATGGTAAAAAGATTGAAAGAAACGTGGAAAAACTTAAAAAATTTCTTAAGGAGGGGGATATGAGGAAGTTAAAAGATTAATTAGAAATTTGGTAAAAATTTTAAATATTTTTATTGAAAAATATTTTAAAAAGAAATATTTTAAATCTGAAATTTGTTTAAATAACAAAAATAAGATCAGACAAGTTTTTTGAGATATCTTTTATTAAATAAAATTTATGGAATTATTTAGTAATTTAAAAACGGATGAGAATCCTAATACTTATAATTAACTCGTTAACTACCCTTTTCTCATCTGTGTCTTTCCTTTACATAGTTCGTTACATTTGTGGTACTTGAGATAATTTTGCTTTCCCATTTTCTCCTTCCCTGCCTTATTTCTGACAGATGTCGAGATATGCTATATTTTTCAAATTTTTTGTTAGGCCGACTTTTCTTGAAATCTCGATATCTGGGAGAAGCTGTCAAGATATACATTTTTCTCCTGTTTTATTTTTGTAATTTGATATTCCTATTCCTCTTTGGTACTTGTTAATTAATGATGACCTTTGTTTTGATTTCGTGTTCGCTTTATCTTTCTCATATCATTTTACCTCTCCGAATTCCCCTAGATCGTCCAGTTTATCATAACGATTTTCCCTCAAGTAACTTTCTTTATTTTTCATATTATTTATTATTCAGGTATCCTCAACCTCTCTATCTTCCCGTAAACGCCAACAATAGTTTATAATAACGAATAAGAAATATACAATAAAAGTAAAATAATAAATTATATTTTTCAAATGTTTGAAATTAATTCTATTGTGTAACTACAAAATTGAATACAAAAATTGGCACAACACGCAATATCTTTAGACAAATTTTATTTTTCTCAATTTTCATTGGATAATGATAAAAGAAATCGTTTCGATTAGTCTCATAAAAACAAGTATTAACCGTATGGATAATTTTAGTATTTAATGAGATGTCGTTATCAGAAAACCTGGTTTTT
>CAUHTR010002352.1:0-60028 GCA_959609185.1 Schmidtea polychroa
TTCAAGACCAAATGAAATGGCACAACATAGGTAAATCAGACTTGCTGTTCAAAAAAATCAATCTGTTGTATCAAGTACAGATGAAACATTACAACTAAAGAAAGACATACTTCCTTACCAAAAAGACAGATTAGTTTAATGACTTTGTTAAACACTAAAGTGAATCATCGAACCAAATGAACCCATGGGCAGTGGTGTAGCCAGGGGGGATGGAAGATTAAATCCTTATTGGATTTTTCATGTACAAATATTTTTCGACGTCAAGTGCCTAAAAGATCACCCACCTAAATAAGCAAAACAAGACATTTTTTCCTTTATTTTATTTACTGTAAATGTAATACTGTGACATCTGTCTGTACTCTCAGTACATTGTGATTATTGATTGACGATAATATTAATAAATATTTCTCAACTCCACCCCGCTTCATAAATTCCTGGCAACGCCACTCCTTTTGAGCAATCCAAAACTTATTTTTGGCTCCAGAAGAAAACAAATTTCATTATATCCCGTGACACGCCGTGTGTTATCAGTTGATAGTTTATAAATTAACTAAATTTTAAAGCTAAAATTGTTTTACGAAATCAATTTTCTATTAAATTTTAAAATAATTAAATATTAAAAAATCCAATAAATTCATAAACAAATCGGTATTTATATTTTACTACTCAAAAAATGTAACATGATTCCCGTTGCTGTCGACACATTTAGGCAATTCATGTATTCATTCTGTTTGTTATAATTTGGAATTTTGTACATTATATCACAAAGAGCACCGATTTCATCTGTAATTCCTGGACCTTCACTGCCAAGAACAAGAACATTATGACGATTTCTCATCAAATTTTCTTCTACTGCTGTAATTTGATCAATATTTACCGTTTTCTTATCAGCAACATAATCATTCCCAGATGTTCCGATTATACAGAAATTTTCTTTTTTAAATTGTTGAAGAAGTTGAACTTTGCCGTGCTGTTTAAAAATTGGAATAATTTCCATTGTACCGTCACTAATTCTGCTAACTAATGGACTAGGAGAACACGTACTTTCTACTGGTAAAAATATACTTAGCACTCCAAAATACAAGGATGAACGTAATAGATTCCCGAAATTCATGTCGTCTTTAAGTTCATCGAGGAACAAATGTAGACCAGATGTTTTTTTACAAGTTGATAAATAGTTATCAATTTCTAGAACAGGTAATTTTGAGCACTGTAGAAGAACTCCTTGATTTGGAAGCATTTTAGACCCTGTATCAAGAAATTCCTGATTGACTTTTACCACTGGTATATCATATGACTTTGCTAATTCTACTATTTCTAAAATATCGTTATAATGACGCGAAGGAACTAATTTAAGATCGCAATTGGTTAAAAATAACCGATAAAATAATCGTCTTTTTATTTGAAGAGCAATTTTACTGATCTGACTCCAAATAAATATTCTTTATTCAAATTTTTCAGTTTTTCCTTGTTATTAGAATATGAAACATATGAAGCAAGGTCATTGGCATTGTAAAAGATATCTAAATTTGAAAAAAATCTAGAACATTTAGTGAAATTGACAAATTTATTTTTTAAAATTACGCTCATATATTATAATTGAAAACAATTAATATAACAATAAAAATGGATTTTAAATAACATTTTTTTAAACATTTCTAAATAAATAAAATAGTTATAATATGTAATGTCATGTCTTTTGAATATAAGGCTTTGATTTTTATTAAAAAAGACTGAAAAAAAATTATTATAACGTACTTTAACGAAGATTGGGACAAATAATTGAATAAATTTCGTATCAAAATTCAACATGTGATTTTCCTATTTCTTATTAATAATTAAAACAAATTTTATTTATAATTTATTACAATAGATTCTTCATTAAGACGCAGTGGCGCAACCAGGAATTTTGAATGGGGTACGCTGTCAGTATCGGCCCAAGGAGGGTCAAGTGTGGGCCTTGCACTAAAGGACCCACATATGCTACACTGACCAGGGCTTTTTTAATATTTAATATTTGATTTATTACAAAACTTACAAAACAAATCGATAAATTTGTGCAAAATCCAAAAACAACAAAGGAGTAATATTACTTATAAATCGACCCTTACAGAACAATATCTAATTTCCTCTTTTTTCCTGTAATATATTAAATATTTCTTCTTCCGTTATAGGCATGTCTCAATATATATAGAGCAAAGCCAAACCATTTATCCGGTCTTCTGCCATGGTGCTTCTCAAATAGTTCTTTAAATATTTTAAAGTTGAAAATGACCTTTCAACCGTATTTTTTTACGGGAAGTGTGGCCAAGATTTTAAGCAATTTGAAAATGTTGGGAAATATTTCTTCACTGCATTTGCAGAGGTACTTGCAAAACACTTGCATTTTTCTGTATTGGATTCAAACTGAACATTGTTTGCCACAGTTCGTATTCGGCTATTAACATATTTGTTGAGGATACCTAAATAATAATTCATAAAGAAATAAATAAAATTACCTGGGGGAAAGATCGCCATGACAAACGGGAAGATCTATAGAGACTCAGAAAAGGAAACGGAAATAAAAAGAAATTCAAAATGAGAAAGATAAAGGAAATAAAAGGAATCAAACAGGAAAAGGAAAACCAAGGTCAGTACTAATTAATTAGTACAAAAAGAAAAAGGAATTTTGAAATCAGGGAAAAAGGAAAACAACAATATCCTTATCTCGACAGCTTGCGAGTGATAATAGGAATTGATGGGAGAAGGCGGCCAAACAAGAAAGGAAAAAGGGAAAAACAACTTGACAGCTGTCAGAGATAAAAATGGGACAGTCGGGAAAAGCAGGAGAAGGAAAATAGAAAAACACTTGATTATCTGGAGTGTCACAAGAGAAGCGAACTATATAAGGGAAAACTGGTGAACATGAAATGGGAACAAAGGAAAGAACAAAAGGAGAACAAAAGGAGACGACAAAATTAGAAGGAGAATTAGAGACAAAGCGATTCGAAATTTGGAAACGATTTTAGATACGATTTGAGAGACGATTTGGGAGATAAAATTATTGGAGAAAATTAGACGTTGGACGAAACGTTGTTGGACAAACGAGTGTCAAAAATAATTGTAAAGGAAAAAATTGTGGAAAATAATTATTGGAGAAAAGTTGAAGAGAAGAATTAGTTGAATAATAAAACGAAAAGAAGTTATTGATTATTTGAATAAAGTTTGAAAGAAAGTCGATTTATGCGCGGAATTGAAATAGCATAGTTGGTATCTACCATTTCTCTCAATAATACTTCAGCTCTTTTGTATATTTCATTGAAAACAGTAACTGCTTATTTACGAAATTTCTCAAACTGTCCAACTACATCTTCGCAAATTTTAATGGCTGTTACAAGGTCAAGTGACTCAGTTTGCAATATTTTGCTTAGCGGTAAAGTGTAAGAAAATATTTTTTCCACAGTCAAAATTGATAAGAAAAAATTGGTACTTTTGATAGCACAGAGTAAAATATGTGCACCCGAAGACGATTCTTTGACTTTCCAAGTTTCAATTTCCTCTCGGGCGAGACAAAGTGGATTAAGTAATTCAACCATTATCATGATTGAATCATGTCTTTCAACCCAACGTGTTGGACATAATTTTTTCAGTTTAGTTAGTTTTGCATCTGGGCATATATCAGAAATTTTCTTTTGAAGAACTGCATCTCTTTTCGGTGTATTCATGAAACTGTAACATTTTTCCACAACACCCATACAATTTCTGATGTCCTGTATTTGACATACATCAGACAAAGCTAAATTTAACGAGTGTGAAGCACAATGAACGTATAATGCAGAAGGGTATAAATCCATTATTTTAGCTTGAACTCCGTTAAATCTGCCAGACATTGCTGCTGCGCCATCGTAGCCTTGTCCTTTTAAATAAGATAGATTTTACCCAATGCTTCTCAAAAACTGCACCAATGTATTTGCCAGGCTTTCACTTGATGTGCTTACTACAGACACAAACTGCAAAAAGGACTCGTTCATTTTTTGTTTTTGTCGATGAACCGCATACAAATAGAAAATTGCTCTTGCGTCGACATATCTGTGGTTTCATAGGCAAGCACAGAAAAACATTCACTTTGATTTGCTCTTTTGACATTACGTTTTAGTATTATTTGAATGCAGGCATTTATGATTTCATTCTGAATCTTACAAGAAAAATAATTGGCATTTTTTGAAGAGGTTTCTAAATGTTCTTTAAGAGCCACATCGCCTGATTCAAGACGAAATCTTATTAATTGACGAAAGTTTCTTTCTTGGCGTATTGTACTTTTGTCAAATTTCATCAATATTCATATTAAAGGTGTCCGTATCTCGATGTCCCCGAAGTGGAAAACCATTTCTACCACAAAACAAAAGGGTTTTATTATTGGCGTTAGCTTTAAACGATTTTCCTTAGCCTGTTTGACTCTGCAAGTATCAATGAGGTCAATAACCGATTGCCGCTTTCCGTCAACAACCGTTTGCAAATCGTCTGCACGCAAAACTGAATATTTATGATAATTGGTAATTTGGTGTTTATTAAATGTTCTTGTTGCCCTACGCCAAGTCTTGAAAGGGTCTTTCACCAACTGACTAAGAGCTTGAGTTGCACGATCTGCAGGGTTGTTTGTAGCAAACAAGCAGCAATACTTGCAATAGACCGCATCAATTGATTTGGAATAAACTAGCCATGGATAATTTAAAAGCCAAGAGTAATTGAATTTCCTCTTAAAATTTTCGTTCTGTATTTTGGTGCCAGGGAAACAAAAATTTGGTGGCGGTTTCCAAAAATTATTTAGATAATAAATTTTCTCCTCGTCCTTGAGAATATTCAAATTCGAACGTTGTGCACATCATTATCATTATCATTTCTATTTTCCAAATTTTGACTATTAGAAGGCTGAGCCTGGTGGTCAACACGCATAATCTGATCATCAGCAACGGCAATAAATTCATTATTTGCCTTTTCCGGTTCTGGTTCTGCAATCTTTTCAAATAATGAAACATTTTTATTGAATGCTCAATGGTATTATATTTTCTGTTATTCCACGGCACTGGGGTTCGGAAGGCCACAGCTCGAGGGACATCAGTTCTTCTTCCTGCCAGCAGGTCAGATGACACTTCAGCGTCGTAGGGGTATAGATCGGGTCATCTTGTGGGGGTTTCTCCACTGATCTGTCGCCACAGGAATGTGAGGTACAACTTCATCTGGGAGTAAAATTTTAGAGAAATTACAATCATAAAAGTGAAACTACAATTTTCTTACCAAGAAGATAAAGGCACTCGCAATGACTGAGGGAGTCCGTAGTCTGCTACTCATTCATCATCCAAAAACGAACTTCATTTTGATAGGTCATCGATAATAACTGAGATTTCAGATTTTATCGGACAGTTGAAAAAATTAGCATATAACATTAAATGTTGAAATTTGATCACACAATATTGAGGGGGAAGAATAGTCCTTCTAGCAGAGTTGATGTGAGAAACAGGAGAATTGAACAATAAACCCCCTTTGGGATGTGCACTACATAGTTCATAGGTCATCCAACATCATCCCCGAGCGTAGTAAATTTCTATTGAATAAATTCAACTACTGTCCGATTTGATTCGAATTTCGACTTGAAAATTCTATATTACACTTTAGATTTGATCCCTTCGTCGATTGAAAATTTCATCCGATAGTAATAAATCAAGGGTAAGAGTTTCCTGAAAAATCCGGTCACGACCCGAAGTACTTTTTGTAGGTAATTGATAGATGAGTGAACGACCTTATGGACAACATCGAATCCACTACAGAACAGATTGTTATTATTTGAAGTCTTGACAGTAGACACAAACATCCGGAGTACGATAATAACCGCGAGTCCAATTTTAGTTATGTTAAGTCGCATCAGATTAAAACCAGCATGTAACCACTTCACACGGCAACTAGGCGATACAGGTGTTGAAACGAAGTAATATGACACAAAACACCAAATCTAATATTCATGACAACATAATCTACCAAAAAAAACTGCCAGGCCTCAAATCATGCAATCTAATCAAGAACATTACGAGTTGGTGAGATCGTGAGTAAACGGCATATGATACCAAAATGACATAATCGCCATACACAATTCGAAGATAACTGTAGTACTACAGCATGAGCCAAATCTGATAAGTAGGAAAATTTATGATCCTTTCGGTTTTTCTGAAATATAAATAAATTGAATAGAATTTGACTAGAGTACTTGTGATAAGTTTTAAATTGATAATTTCAAATTAAACTATTAAATAATCATGTTCTGAAAATAAAATAAACGAATATTCTACTCACAAACTATTAATATAATAAGATAAAAGAGTTAATTTTCCATCAACTGCCTGGGGTTGGCGTTCCTCGACAGCTTTAATCCCAGTCAACCGGGGAGGTTTCCAACAGGGGCTTTACCAATGCATCTACACTAGTCTAAATTAAAATATTACGAGAAGCGTACTCAATTTGACGTGGACAAGGTGGACATTTCCCACCACCACCTAGTATTTCTAAGGTTCATTGATCAAGATACGGTTGGCAAAAGTTATGACTATAATTAGTAATCACTGATTCGGTAACACATTCTCTATATGCCAAATGCCGACAACCGACGCGAGCCGAACGAAATAAGAGGCGGAGGACGGTACAAGCCGAGCGAGAAGCTAGATTGATAGCTGAAAGAGTCCAGGCAGCTTTACAAACCCAAACAGGGGTGTCGACCGTGCCAACTCGCCAGTTTCGAATGGTGCCTCCTCCTAGTACCTCATGGGAAGAAGATGCTGCTGATTTTTTTGACTTGGACGAACTATTTGCTGGCACGTCTCCGTCTACTTTATGATTGATTGCGCCTATGTTATGATCCCATATGGGCAATCCGTGTAATGCGTTTTTGACTTTGTGTGCTGTTTGAGATGTTTGTCCTCGTGTAGTCGTCATCGACGAGATTCCTTCAATGTTTTAGATCTTGTAATAATTAATTATAGTTTTCGGTGTTATTGTTGATGTTATTTATTTTGATATGGGACATGCTGATAATGACGATTTCTAGGCGAATAACGTAATGTCAGAAAAATGGATTTCACTGAATTTGTGACGTAAGACCTTCTATCGGACGTCAGAAAACGGAGAAGTCGAGATGCTGTGAAGGAGTAGTCTTAAGGCAGGGGCTCAACTGCTTCATCTTATCTCGCCATCATGGCATAGCACCAACATGATGTAAATCATGGGTGCCATGATGAGAGAATAATCGTATGGGATTTTGATTAGCGGTCAGCATAAAATGGTTTTCTCGACCACCATCCCCTGTCAACTAGTCGACTACCCAACAATAACTTTAAATAAAATTGTAAATGGGTTTATTTTTTAATATAAGATATCACCAAGAACCAATAAATTAATAAAAATAAAATATATAATTACAGCTTAATAACACAAATAAATAAATTGATTAATCACATCCAAATTGTTAACAATCAAATATAATACAGTACCAAAGTTGAGCATTCAATTTTATCCTGGATTGCACGGTAATCCACCATACACAAATTCCCCGTTTTCGTGTAATGTGTAAAGATATCAGTGATTCTTTCTAACTACTTCAAGGATTATAAAAGAGGAAACCTGGGTTTTTAGGCTTCCAATTAAAGTACTTAAAATTTATGTCAATCCATCATTAATAGCTCTGAAAAATTTTAAATAAAGCAATGCATTTTGAGGTTCATAAATAATTATTTTTTTTAAATTTTAAGAAATAAATATAAAATTCACAATTGACTTACATAAAATTTTCTTTGAAAGCAATACTTTTTATTTCAAAATAAATTTATACTATTGTTTAAATTGGTCAACATGTAATCAATACAAATATCGTCTTTTTTAAATTTTTAAATATTAGATAATGAATTTTTTAAACGAACTAGATTTTTGGAAAAATTATTTAATTTCTTCATATTTAAATGACTGCTCAAGAATTCTCATTGGCATTGCAGTAATAAGTTCAGTATTTCTTTTTAAAAAACTCTTTCAAAGGCGAAGGATTAAAAAGAAAATTGCAAAAAAATCCAACGACATTGACAGCCGGAAGATTGGACTGTTTCAAAAATTCAAGGGAATGCAAAGGCCATTTGAAAACGTTAAAATCATTTGTGAATTAAGTGGCAGTGAGATTCAGTCGAAAATTAGATCAAAGGAACTTTTAGCCGTTGACGTTTTAGAAGCATTCCAAACCAATTCATTAATGAAAAATAATGAATTGAATTTTCTAGCTGATGTTATTTATGAAGCTGACGTTTCATCTTTAATGGTTGATCCCTTGGATAATAGTGGCATAATGGCACTTCCATTGAGTGTTTCTGATGGATTATGTATTGAAAAGTATGACAGTACATTTGGGTGTTTGAAAGAATCATTTCGCCCTAATAAAAAGGATTGCGTAGTAGTGAAAGTATTGAGAGAAAATGGTGCTATTCCGTCAATCATAACTTGCACCGGACAAGGGGATATTATAATGGGAACCGGGAACTTATTTTCTGGTAATACGATGCATCCCAAAAATTGTAAATTATCCTGCGGCGGGAATTCTGGAGCTGCTGCCGTAGCGTTGGCAACTAACTCGTCGATTATTGGAATTGCTACCGATCTGCGAGGGGAAATCAGGGTGTCAGCTTCATTTTGTGGAGTTTATGGTTTGAAACCAACTTCAAAACGAATTTCTAAACGTTTCACAAAAACTCTGGGTCACAAGCAGAATATTATCGATTATTCGGTTGGACCAATGGCAAGAAACGTCACCGATTTGATAAATCTATTTCGATCAATCTCAGCTGGAAGAATGTTTGAGCTAGACCCTTTTTGTCCCCCTGTTTCTTTTAATGAGGCGTTATTTTCCTCCCAAAACCCCCTGACAATAGGTTATTACATAAATATAGGATGTAACCAATCAGATTGCACCCCAGCTGTAGAACGGGCGGTTTTAGAGGCAAAAAAAGCCTTAGAAAATGTTGGACATAAGTTAGTGAAATATCAATTACCCAATATTGAGAAAGTTTTCAATAAAGTCCATTCGACGATTATGACATCTGATGGTGGTCAGTCAATAATTAATGACATTATGCAAGGTGAACCCATCGATTCATCATTGAAATGGTACGTGAGGATGTTGAAATTACCAAACGTTGTCAAACGGTTATTAGGGTCATTTGTTCACCTATTCTGCAAGCCAGGAGGCGATTGGATAAAAGGTTTGGCAGGAGTGTCTGTGTATAATATGTGGGAAAATAAGGATATTATTGAGTCATACAAAGAAGAGGTTTTGGCAAGTTGGGAACATAATAACCTGGACGCCGTGATCTGTCCGGTTGCATCAACTGCTACAGTGGATTTAAAACATTCTCATTGTTTAATCAATGAAAATGTCTATTCTATTATTTATAATATTCTCGATTTTCCTGCGGGATCTTTACCTGTGACAACTGTTAATCAACTCGACTTAGATAAGCTGCTTAAATGTCAATCAAAAAAATCTTGTTGCCAGAGAAAATACGATATGCAGACTAATAGTATAGGCTTACCGGTTGGTGTACAATGTGTTGCGTTACCGTGGCGTGAAGAAATTGTGCTGCGCATAATGCAAAATATATCGGACAAAATTTGATAGTATAAAACATTTTCTATAGAAAATATTTTACAAAAATTGATTTGAAATTGTTTAGAAAACAATTTCAATTATTATTAAAATTTTATTGACTCAGCGTCGCTTGAATATACGCTTTACTGCATACGCTTTACCTGTGATTGTTTAGATCTGGTGTGTTGAGTGACCTTTGCACCGACACTGCCAGTGATTGTGCTTATATTGATTTCATTTCAACAAATCTTCATTGAAATCTTACTCAAACAATTCAATAGATTTAATTTTTCACATTTTAGATCTGCTATAAAATCGTTTTGTTTTCAATATCGTATCTTGTGATAAATTAACAATTGCAGCTGTTTTGTTTTAATTTTTGTTCATTTTGATATTATACCAATTTATCTCAGATTTTATTCAATTTTAGTTTCACTTGAAGAATTTAGAAAGATCTCACACAAATCGACCCAAGTAAGACTATTCCTCGACCAATGAATAAAGCATTTTATGATAAATAAGAAAAATTCTGACCTCTTGAACACCAAGGTAAAGCAAAATTAATGTACATAATACCATGTCTAATATTGGTTGTTTTTTTAATTTATCGCTGTTTGCAAAAGTTCTTCAGAAATAGGAAAAGATTCTACACATCTAGGTTTCAATGTTTACCTTCGACCGTTCTTGATTATATGCAAATTTTGCACTCTTTTTTCCGGAAACCTTTTATAAATTATTGGGTCCAGGTGGGGGTTGCATTAATATTTTACGTATGTATGTAATTTTTCAATTTTATGATCTTTATTTCTTTGCTGACCATTGCACCTTCTAATACTCACTAACAAAATGAAAGTTTAACGAGAAAATTAAACAAACGATTTTTGAAAATTGTGCGCGATTTATGTCGCCTCTTACCGATCTTATTATTGAAAATAGTCATAGAGGATCTGTCTAAGGATTGTATTGAAATCACTGAATTTTTTTTTGAAAAATTTAACTGTATTGGTTTGTGATGTTACACCAAAACCAAAGGGGTTGTCAACCAGGCATATGTTGATATAAGTGGGTTGTATAACTAGGAAGACAATACTAGATCAAAAACCAACAATAACACAGAGATTTCGGTTGACAGTTCCATACAAAAAATCTTGATCATGAGAGCAAAAATGGAAGTCTACAAGCACTTAACCAATTGTTGGGTTTCAACAGGAGAGGCACAAAAAATGAGGTGAAAATCGATAAAAACACCAAAGTCAAAATAAATTTTAAAGTACAAAATATTAATTAAAAATCAAAAAATTTTAAAAATGAATAATTTCCGGGGGAAATTGGTATGGTCGGATGCTAAATAATGAGACGAGTTCAACTATAATAAAATAAAATTAATGGGGGGTCCCTAAAAAGAATAAATTACAAAGAACAAAAATTAATTAAAAATTTATTAACTAATGGAGAACCCGAGCTAATGGAAAACCTGAGCTAATGGGAAACCCGAGACAATGGGAAACCCAAGCAATTTGAGAAAACCTGAATTAGCAATCCAATTTTGGGAAGGCAATTAAATTAGCGAATAAAATAAAAGTGACGCGAGCCGTCAAAGAAAAAAGGGCAATTTCCGTAAATTGAATTAGAGCTACAAGAGGAAGCCCGTGGGGATGTTAGACCCAAACTAATTTGCCAAAATAAAGTCAATTACCAAGTGGGTTTAAAAGCAAATGGCAAAGAAACAAAACTGCCAGTTGGTCGAAGAAAAGAAAATAGAAGTTTGGCGAGAGCGAAAAAGGAAACATTAAAGTTAGTTGAAAATAAATAATTTAAAAATCGAACGTACCAGAAAGTGACATGTCTATTCCTGCGTGAGATTTGTTGACAAATTGAAAAGTGCAGACAAAACCTGATTGTATCAAGTGTGATTGAACTAATAAAAAGTGTATCTGCATCAGTGTTAATAAAGACTTTGTGTTGGGTCGTTTATTTATTTTGAAAAGAACACAAAGGAGTCAGATAGTAGTACCGACTTACATTAAAAACCCAACACAATAATTGTTAATAAATCATAAAAATTCATTTCAAAAATTTAAAATTATAGCCCTTCTGATAATTTAGCGTTTCATTATAGCTTTCGATATATTAACCGTTTGCGACGGTAGGCCAGCACTGCTTGCCACGAATTTTGTTCCAGGCGTTCAACAATGTATAACGGTCAGATGTGTTGACCAAACTTTAAACAAATCATACCACAATGTATACTAAAAAATTTTATGCTAAAACATACTACTTATTAAATTAATTTCGTCCGCAAACGGTTAAAGGAAATGTATATGAAGACATTAATTACTGCGCCGGTAATGCATAAGGATGCCCAATCAAATATCCGTTAACAAGCGGACCACACGACTAGAAATGACGAGAGTAACGAATCAATAGAGGACATTTATAATAAATCAAAAGAGAAGCAACTAAAATCTTTATTATTGACAGAAAATATCATCAATCGAGCTGCAAAGTGGAACCAGCTGCTGGTTCCCGCCCCCCACGAGATCACATGAGAAATAATCCCAAATCAATAAATCCGGTAATTTCCGCGACCGGAAGCTGTCCAAATCTGCAGCAGAGGGAATCTCGGCCAGTCTGATATTGGCCTTCAAGCGGACAAAAGCCTCCTTGACAAACTGCCTGCTCGACTGACTGGAACAACGGAACCGATCGACCGCATCGGGAACCTGATTTAGCAACAGCAAATAGATGGCCTTGATCACCGTGACATCCCGATGGACGATTCCCATGCTGGGCTTTGTCGGGTGGGGGGAAACGAGCCCGTCAATCGGTTCCGATACTAGCAAATCCATGAAAACATTCCAAACCTCCTCACTGATCACTGGCAACTGTTGCCTTGACAACAACAAAGGCAGACACGCTTCCACATAGATAACCAACGAAGATTCGTTTAATTTTCGATGCCGAATGCGACTTGACAAATATATCCGATGCAAATCGAACAAACAAATCCCTAACAACCACCGACGAGGAGCCGGTTGCCAATGGCAACTGGATAATTTGCCTACCGAGAACCAACCAATCGAGAATCATTTCATTTCGCATCAAATCACACGTCTCAATCAAATATCGATCGAGTCTTTTGATCCAATCGGGGTTCACTGAATCGATTTTATCCGTTGCTAGGCATTGGTACAGCATAGCAACCGAATGATAATTGAGTTCCTCCCTCAATTTATTGACCAGCTTGACATTGGACACAGTTTTGCTGTTCCGGCACAGCTCCAGCATTCGCTGCTCCAATTCCAATCCTAATACAATCAACCAATCAATCAGCCAATCAATTCTCTCCTCCACTCACTTTTCTGCCGCAATTTCCGCTCCTTCTTGCTCAGCTCCCTCGTATCGACCGCCAGCGTCACTGCAGCCGAATCGATCTCCATATTATCAGCTTCCTTCCTCACCGGCGATCGGAACGACCTCTCAATCAATCTCTCACAGAAATCATTCCAGCTCGAGTCCCGCTCCACCACATTGCAGCACCGAGAAAGAATTCTCACAATGTTCCCCACGTTCTCCAGCGATTTCTCGCATCCTTCATCGATTGGCAGCATTTTCAATCCCAATCCGAGAATCAAACCGGCAAATTCCGTAAAGAATTTATCAAGATCGAATTTCCTAAAGGTTTCGATTGCTTCGGGTTCCCACGTGTCGAATTCGTCTGTAACGATTTCATTTTCCATTCTGATGTTTTCCTCGTCTTCGTAATAGAGATCTGTAAATGGGGGATTCTGGAAATCTTGAATTTGCGTGGAATTTTTACCTGGAAGTTAATAAAATGCATTTATAATCAAATCCATAATAGGGGGGGGAGCAATTACCCCCGCTAGTAAACTTCATCAATTCAATAAAATATACCAATGAAAACCAAGCCAGCTCGTCTACCATCGATAACACTGGCTACGACAAATGCTGATAATTCCAAAAACTTCTCAACGTCAATAAAATCCCCAGAACACTAACAATAAATCAATAAAATTCCAATGAGTTACTTTACAATCATTACTTTGTTGAGATTATTATATAAATCTTTCAAAACACCTAAAATAAAAACCGCTGAATTCCATCTTGCTACATACCAGAATGAGAATGGGCAATATTTAGCTAATGCTAACGCAACCTCTAATCCAAGCAATTTTTTTTTAGGTTCGTTTGATTTTAAATACTTTTTTAAAACTAAAATCGCTTCTTTACTCGCTGAAACTGCTTCATCGGTGTCACCGAATAATTGTATGTATAAATTGAGACATCTAATGGCCTCAGAGTTTACTTTTAAATTTTTATGTGAAGACCCATTTTTAATCAAAATCCATATAAAAGAAGATAAAAAGCCAATTTTTGAGTAGAAACTATATGCTAAATCATCCCAAGGTGTAATCCATTTAGGTCTAAAAGCGGTTTTCCAGACTGATTGCGTTAAATCTAGCTTATGTTTAAGCATTAAATCTTTTTTCTTGGTAATACTTTCACTGAAATTAGAGTTCAGACATTTTAATTTATCTAATAACTCTTTTTCACTTAAAGAAAAATAGTTATCCTTTCGGCTCTGAATATGTAATTAATATTAAAATAGTAAAATATGTATTACTTTTTCTTCAGTTTTCTTCTTGTTTTGACCGGGTATAACAATTTTAGCTGTTTTTATATTAAATTTCGTGACATTATTTGAAGGCTTCTTCTTGCCAATTTTAACTTTAACTTTTTTAAAGTCCAAATCTTTTTTTTTGCCCATTCGAAATTTTATAAAGGAATATTAAAACAAAGTTTTATAAAATTGAACATTTTGATATTTTCAACTAAAAATTATTTTCAAAGAATAATTAATTTCATGTATATGATGCTAGAAATATACCGTAATTATATGTAAGTACTCAAATATAATACGTACCACTAAAAATTAACTAACATTTTTGTAACAATTTATTCTTTAATTTCTTTACCCATACTGGTTTGTCAGTACAGGAAACATTTTTAATACGCACCACGATTATCATCCAAAAAATAAGATAAAAAGCGTATTATATACCGATAATTACAGTAGTATAACATTTTTAATGAGATAAATTTGTAAATACCGTATATACTCGCGTATAAGTCGAGAAATTTACGTCAAATTTTCAAGTCAAAATAGAACACTTCGACTTATATAGCGAGTCAAAAAACGTAAAAATAATTTTTAATGAAATCATTAAACCTTTTTTTATTTTTGTTACTTCGATTTATACGCGGGTTTCCAATTTAGGACTTAAAAATCTCTTAAAATTTATTAGACTTATATACGTTATTTATTTCCTATTTCAAATGTTAGGAAAATATATGTTGGAGAGAATTATGTAGTTAGTACACTAGTGATTATAATCAACAAAAATATCCATGGTTAAAATAACCTTTACTTCGTGTAGTCGATAAAATCTACGAAAACTATTCAAAATTGCTAATGACACTAAACTGATCTTCTTGATTACATACAAAATTGTCTTCGTAATATTACTCTGAACTGAATTAGGACCGTAATTGTTAGTGTCTTATTCAAAAGAACGTAGTTATTCGTCATCAAACAATTTTCCGACTTAGTCTTTCACTAGTACTTACAATTATAGTTTTTAGATGAAATTTGCAGATGGTTGGATTGTAATTATTGATCTAATTTGGTGAACATGTAAAGATTGCAAGCCTACTCCTTTTTACCACGGTTCATTTGTGACGTTGGTGATGTGTTGTTTAGGTGAAACTTGAAACTTAAGGCCTCCTGAGCCGGATAAGTTTATGGGTTTCCTGTGACCAAGGTGTCTATATTCTCTTGGGATAACCTATCTAAACCTAGTTGTGTAATATTATGAGACCTTGTTATATCCAAGCATTCCATTAGCTTTAGAAATATGAGAAATAGGATTTCTTGGGAGCTGCTTGAGATAATAAAGAAATGAATGAAGAAGTCGGAGATTGCTTGAAAAGCCAACAAAAGTAAACCTATAAAATGCAGAAACGCAAATGGAATTGAACACAAATCGATACTTAAAATTTACGAAAAATTAAGATCGAAGAAATTGAAAATTAGAATCAAAAGAAAGAGTCTTGTCTACTAAGTTGACACCATTAGTGTGAATCAAATTATTATAAAGAGTGATAAAGTATTTAAGTCGAAGCAAGAATCATCAAGATCTATTTTCCAATTATCAGTTTAACAGTGGTAGTTGAGTGATCGTGTATTCAAAATTGTTTTCAAAAATGCCATTCTTCACGAAGTGTTGCAATAAGCACTCGATAGAAATTGATTTTGGTCCCGCATATTTGGTGTCATGTTAATTTTATAATCATTTGTGCTAATGAATAAAGGTTTTATATTGTCTAAAATTCATTATTGTTGCTGACAGATAAAACACGCTTGGAGCTAGATCAATAATTGGTACTATTCAATTTTACTGACAACCCCCAATAGTTGTAAAAAAGATATGTCCAATTGTCTATGATCCTTTTAATGACAAATGGTTTAATATGTTCATTTTAAAACCCTATATATCACTCGTTCAAAATCATTATGAAATAACAAACTCTTTACTTCAATGGTTTTTATTATAAATCTTGGCTGAATAATACTGATTTTTCAGCTTATTTTCGAATACTTTTTGAATTTTAATCATAAAAGTATTAAATTAAATTTATTTATTGTTTATTATGGTATTTTCAAATCAAAAATAAAACCATAATTCTATTAATTATTATTGATTACTATCATGGATTTCAAATGCAAAATGGTAAAGTTTTCTAAAAATATAATTAAACTAAAACGCCTCTTTATTTATCTTTTTGATTTTATGTAAATGTTTGCCACTTCTTGTGTTTTCCAATTTATTTTAATGTTTTATTATTTTTCTAATGGTGAATTTATAATTTTGTTTTAATTGATGTATTATCATGGATTTTAATTCAACTTTGAACGTTGTTTGTGTATATTTTTTCGCACCAATAAAACAATTTCTAAATTTCTTTGGTTCTAACTTAACATCTCTCTGTTATTTCTTTATCTAATGTTTATATTTCATTTCTTGTAAAACTTCTTGCTTCTGTTATGATTTTGATTTTTGTTATTTTATTTTGACTGTTTCCTGTATATATACATGATTATTTGAGGTTTTAGTAAACTTAAGTTCTTGTTATTAATACGTGGCTAGGCAGTGAGCCACTTGACTAAGACAACGAATACTCTCATCATTACGATAACGCATTGTAAGATTTTGAAACCGGGTTCACATTAGGTCTATGTGAATCTCAATCGTAATTTTTACCAAACATTTCCCCTATAAGTTTTTTATGTATGATCTATTTATTTCTATCATTTTTAAAATTAATAAACCGTTTAGGAATATATTCACATTACACAATCATTCAATAAAACATAAAATTAATTTTTTTATTTTAAATTTTATATAAAATTTCATTTCACAAAAAAAGGAAAGAAATGCAATTGACATTTATATTGCCCTAAAACAAATTATGTGAAAAAATACATGTCGTATGTCATAAATACTGGAAATATCTGTTTAACCTGATAGACCTTTTGGGTTCTATATTGTTATAATTAGACATAAAATTTTTTTGTTGTATTTGTCATTATTAGGATTGTCATCCGTGAAAAAAACATTACCATTGGTTTGTAAATTACTAGATAACTCCATAAATTTTATTAAATAAATTATGCACTCAAAACTTATATTTTTTTTGTTTGTTATTTAAACAAATTTCAATATTTCTTTTTAAAATATTTTTCGATAAAAATATTTTTAAAGTTTAACAAAATTTCTAATTAAAACTTTTAGAATCTTTCATCTTCCCCATAGTAATTAATATTATTCATTTATTTATAAATAACTAGCTAGGAAAGGGTACTTTTCAACTCATCACGCATTGAATTAGAAAAAGTATTGGTAAAAAATTAATTGTTTAATTTCTAATTGTTAAGTAAAAAAAATTAATAAATTATTAAGCATAATGGCTTACAAATTACTTATTCCGGCCGAGAAGAGGACATCATTATGTAAAATTGACCATATAGAATTTATTTTTTTGAGAAAACCGCCAGACTTCTTTAAGAACAAAAAATTAACTAACCCAGCAACCCCATTGATGAAATTAATGCGAGTTCAGTTGGTGATCTAAAATTTATTTTTTCAATTTCTCCTCGAGAACCTTTTCCTTGGACATCCATAATTATAAAAAAATGTCGAAATCTAATTTTTCATTAATATATCAATACACTTCTTAAACAGAAGAAAATCCAAAAAAATCAATCAGACAATCAAAATCAACTGTTCTCCGAAGACCACTAAAATTTTATTTATTCAACTAAAAAAATGACTGAATTCACATAGACCTAATTTGAACCCGATTTCACAATCTTACAATTCGTCATCGTAATGATGAGAGTATTCGTTGTCTTCGTCAAGTGGCTCACCGCCCAGCCATAAATGAGCATGACTCTCAACTTCATCCAGAGTTATTACTCCGTCCTTATTTGTATCGGTTTCTTTGAATAGATGATCGACTTCTTCCTTCGCTGGGTTTTCATATCCTTGTGAATAATGTATATTTATTAATAATAAATTATAATTATAACTAACCTGGTTTCAAGATAGCATAATATTCTTCTGGATCGATCTTTCCATTTTTATCTTTGTCGTATTTATCAAATTCAGCTTCTCTTTTCTTTTTTACCTCTTCTTCTGATTGTTTTTTGTCAGCTGCTAAAACAATAATAATATTATCAGACATATCTGAAAAACAATTTAGACATACCAATATCAAGGAAGTGCTTGATGTATTCATCTTTACCAACCATACCATCATTATTTGTATCAAAGTCCTCTATGTATTCATGTACAATAGTATGAGCCATATGAGGATAGAAAACCGGATACAACATTAATAGGATATTCATGAACATTCAAAAACCCGTCAGAATCTGCGTCCGCTGCTTTAAATCTTTCTCTTTCGTGTTGAATTTTCTGCATAAATGTTAAATTAAATTTTATATTTCACATTTATCAATAATATAAATATAATAATAATAATAATAATAATAATAATAATAATAATAATAATAATAATAATAATAATAATAATAATAGTAATAAATTGATAAAAATTATTGTTATAATCGAAAATTATTTCATTCTATTAAACATATTATTAAATATATTAAACATTAACTTAAATTAATTTTATTACACATTTTAAAGAAAACGTGACGCATTTGTTTTAATTTGTTTGAAATGCTGGTGTTGGTCTATGAAAATTATTTACAATTTTAGCACATGTTGCAACACATTTACAGCGACAGAATGAGCAGAATTGTAGAATGGCAGCAATAGTATAGAATGAACAATGAAAATGTGCAGGTGCTCGTAAAAGACAGGTTGGTCAATTGTTTAATTCAGAAACAATTATTCCATGTGTTAAACAATTGTTCCAATATTAAATTTCCTTCTATGCCAATAGAGAGTGTTACATTAAACTTATTAATTATCCATTCACTAATTATTATTATTTAAAAATAATCCTTATTATGACGATTTATTATTATTATAAAATCTAATAAAAATGTTTTAAGCATAACTTCTAGCCAAATTTCTTTTAAGTTAACAAAACAAGATTTTAATAATTATTCTAAATTATCAGTTCATTTTTATATATAATTTATAATAATTAATAATTACAAAATAAAACAAAAGCTATTATTATTATTATTATTATTATTATTATTATTATTATTATTATTATTATTATTATTATTATTATTATTAATAATATAAGAATTTTTCAATTTTCACATTTGATTTTTTTTAATTGACATTGTATCTATTATTATTATAATCAACTATAAAAATATTATAAGAACTTTTTTTTCCAATTTCACCACTGATTTTTTTTCCATTTAATTTATTAAAAAGAGCTTGAATACAATAAATCAGTAGTATATCGATGTTTTTGATATATTTACTGATTTATAATCTTCAAGCTCTTTTTAATAAATTAACTATAAAAATCTTAATTCAATGCAGGTGACGTGGCATATATTTATTGAAATTGCAGAAAAATAAACTCGAAACTTCAAAGCAATTAGAAATGAGTACTATTGACAAGTGTCTTTACGGATCCTCAATAATCACGAGTTATTTACAACTACTAAATTTAGAAAAGGAATAATGTCTAGTGGATGATTAAAACGAAAACAAAATTATTATGATTCAAAAACATCCCATATTTCATATAATAAAAATATTATTCTTATGGTATAGGATCTTAACATGTAACTGAATGGAAGAATTTTGGGTGGAGTTTCCAGTATGTGTGATTAGCAAATTGGATGGTGCCAATGTTTCAGCCAGTCAAATAAATTAAAATCATAGAAAGTAAATAATTGCACATATTTAAACTTCTGTTGTCCAAAAATCAAGGAAAATCAATTAAAGAAATGTCAAAAAGGACATAACAAGAATTTAGTAAACACGAGATGTCAACTAAAGACATTCGGGTCAAGGAATAAAAGGGTTTCATTATCTTGTCAGTGAAAAGATCTCATCATCTATATCTCATACCTTGGAAAATTCATGGTTTTCGCTGGAATTATCAGAACGAGTCAGATTTTCCAACGCTTCTGAAGTTTTCTGGTGTTTGTGTAGGAAATACTCATCCAATGATATTTTCTGATCAGAGTTCTTATCAACTTCTTTAAATTCATCGTTTGTGATTTCAGTATGGAGTTTCCTATTTTCGATGACATAGATTATCTTAATAAAATCTTCAACTTTGATCCTTACTTCATATTGTCAATAATATAGACCGTTAATTCGTCTCTGTCTATTTTCGTGTCATTGTTTTTGTCAGCCTTTATGAATATCACATCAATTTCCGCTTTGGTTTGTTCTTTTGTTCGCTTTGAATGGTGTGAAGTTCCTGAAATTATTGGTTATTCTACATTACTTAGCAAATATTCACGTGAAACCTGTAACTAAATCTTCATCATAATCTGAATCAGTTTGATGTGGATCATAATCAAATTCATGGGGTTCATAATCATCACCATGGCTAGGATCATCGTGGTGAGAATCGTCGTGATGAATATCATCTCCATGCTCAACACTTTCATGGTGATCTGGATCGGTATCATGATCAGAATCACTGCATTTTATTTGTGTTGTGATCATAATAACTAACATCACAGTTAATATGAAGTACTTCGGATTCATTTTGCAACGATTACTAAAATTTTACATAAGTTGAAGATTTAAATAAGATATTTTTACTATCCTTGAAAAACACAAGATTAAAACACAAATATAAATTTATTAACAATGTAATTTCAGAAAACCAATTTAGAATTGTTATGTTTAAGAAATAATTTTAAGTAATATAATTCAATAATTTATATTTTATAACTTAAATATAATATTTTTAAAAAATAAAAAATATTTTTTGTGAAGCTTTCTTAGTTTAATACAAAAGCTAAATCATAAAAAAATTAATATATAAAAAACTAACAAAAATGCTTTAGTATTACTGAAAGTGTCCTATATTATAGAGGTTTGCTAAACCACATTGCATTCGGTTAGAATCTTGGATATATTAACTAAAAATTAGCAGTCTGTATAGATAATATATAAACCTATGAAGGGTATTCATAATTGGATTCAGTTTTAACCTTGTTTAATAAGTTAGCTTTCTCTCTAGTTATGTCATTGTTCTCTGCTACCTATAAAAATTTCTAATGAGCTTTTTCTTAAGTGATCTTTACACTTATTTTGGGGTTTTAAAACTAAATTATCTTTAATAACAGTCTTAATTTCTAGGAAAAGAAATATCTTGGAAAAACCTAAAAATAGTATAATTAAAAATTGAATGATGAAGAATGCGAAATTAAAGAAAATCATTAAACTATCAAATTTGAATTTGAAAAACAGGCCAGGTATAGATTAGACAGGTGTACAGATCATGGTTATAATGAATTTATCAGAATACGGTTAGCAAAAGAATGAGAAAAAAACAGGAAACCGTTAATTAATTAATTTAAGAAAATTCGAGTTGGGTAAAGAAAAATTAAAAATAACAATATTTCTATTTCTTTGTGGTCATTTTTTATTTGTTTCCTCAATATTTATGAAAACATTCAAATTTTTAATTATTATTTTTCTCACAGCCAACAAATATAGTTTTTATTTTTTCAGAAAATGTATACAGTGTAAAAGTAATAATTTTTATCTTTGTATATAATTTTTAACTAATATAATTTTTTATACAGTTGGATGCTCTTTGCAAATTTATTTCTAAAGTTCATATCAAATTGGGAACAGAAATTCTGAGAACTTAATTCTCAGAATCTCAACCTGATGGTTCCTATATAAATAAGAACACAATAACTTCGAAAAACTTTATTAAATAATAAAAATTATCTACACAAAATAAAATCTCCTTTAATAAAAATTATACAACAGTTTTTTTATTTTCCTGAGTGTTCCTTCTGCTTTATGTCCCTACTTGCTACTATCTGAGCTCGGTTATAAAATTCTGTATGCCCTAAACTATATTGCAATATCAATTACTGAATTTGCAACTCTTCTTAGCTTACAATTTTTGGGTGATTTGATTAAGGAAAACTATGGTTTATATAGTTATTTTTTGTGGCTCTCCATATAAAGTGGAGAGGATCTTCAAATGTCAGTAGTGTTGGTTTTTTCATAAGCACATTTTTATTTTTAAAAGTACAGATATCAGTTACTATTTTTAGAGTTATCTTTATTCCCAGTATCACTGAGCTTTAAAATGTAAGGGTTGATGCTTATGTATTACGGGTTGACGTCTGTATATTATTTAATCCATTTTATTCTATTTTGATTACATTAATTATATTTTGTTTGATTTTTTGTTTAAATGAGTGTTATTTATAGTAAGTATTAATGTAATTATTATAATATAATATATTTATCGTTCATATTCAATTTGCATCTCAAAGTTTTCACCGAATAAATTATATTTATCTTGAATTTGATAAATTTGGAATTTAGTTTATCGAAAATAAAATTGAAAGAGGATTTGGAAAGTAGATGCAGACCATTGATCAATATTTCATAGAAATGTGTTTTCTGAAAAAAAATGCAGCATGTTTATTATTATTACTATTACAATAATAATGCTATCATTATTAATGTCTTTATTGTTTATTATTACTATTAATAAAAATGTGATATTTCTTTGAGTGGAGAGAGTTTATTCAGATGAGTTATTTTTGAGTGTCCATTTGAGTTAATTGAATCTAATTTAGTTCGTTGTTTCCTTAATTATATCCCTAAGAGTGGTAGCTGAAGATTTTCTTACGTCTTGAAGATATTGGGAAAGTTTTAATTAATTACTCTGTTGATATTTAGATACGAAAATTATTATATTTTATTAGCCCCTTGGCGATATTTGATTAATTATTTATATATTGGGGGTTTATTTTAATTTATGCTGCTATCAAGAAACCAAAAAATAAATGTAATATATGTAATATACGATGCCACCAAGAAACCAAATATCAAAATATAATAAGTTACCAAAATAAATCAATATAAATTAAACATAATTACAGCTATCAGAATAATAAAATTGTCATAATCGATATAATAACACAATATAAATAAGTTAATAGGTCACATGAATTATTCATATATTGTCATGAAATTATCATCGAAGTCTCGAATTTCTCTCCACAGTTCATCATCACTCTTTGTTCTGAATATGTATATTTACCCTATATTTATATTACCCCACTATATAATATTTCAATTTCAATTATTTAGTATTCCCGCCTTATTCTAAGATACTTCTAAAATATAATTTTGTAAAGTTTCCAGTAAATTTCATGTTTTAAAACATATTAAATCAGTAAAAGGTATTATACCAAAATATTTTAATAAAGAGTTTTCGAAATAAATATTAATTATTCGACGTTTTCATTATCGTAAAATTATATTTTGTAAAAGTAAAAGTATTTCATTTTAATATTTGAACAATTGTTGAGAGTGCAAGTAAAACTTATTCACTTTCGGTTTAATTAGTTTTCTTTATTTGCTTTTTGATGTTTGAAAATCACTTGTCATAAGTTAGTGCACAAAATTAGTTTTATTCTTCGAATTTCACTTTGACATTTATTATAAAAATAACACAATGTCATAGTGGCAATGAACTAAATGTGAAATGCGTCTGGAAGAATGGCACTGTTTCAATAAAGCATCAAAGATAATGGAGTTCTTGGACATAAACTCTGAAATCATCAAAGAAATACCTTTAGGTCACAATAAACACTTGTGAACACCACAGGAACCCAATGAATAGATAAAATTTATAAGTTCTTCAACTTTGATTCGTGATAAAAAGAACATTAAAATAGGAGAGAATGAAAATTGAGACTAGTAGAAAGTTTTGTGGAAAAGAACTTGTATCTTGCAAAGGTAAATTGCATCTTGATTCTCAAAATCTAGTGTTCATGAAAAGAATTTATTCTTTATTAACACCTCCTAAAAAGATGACAAAAACAATTATTCAATTCTTGGCGTTAGGAGAAGTCAACATAAAAAAATGTTTAAAAATAAAACGATTTGAGTTTGGAGAGAGAAATTTTTTATTATTATTTTTTTCACTTTATTATAATTAATTATAAAATTATAATTCAATTATAATATAAATATATAATTTTCTACAGAAAAATAATTTAAAATTTCCTTTACCTTCATTTCTTTTTCGATAATTTCTCAATGTTCTAAATTTAACACGAAGTTTCGGTATTGCTTTTAAAACATGAAAGTTTTACATTTTCAATTTCCAAATTGTTAACAGGGATAAATATATTTATTATTATGTATTATCTGTCGGTTTTATGATACTCGAATTCTTTATTTTCATTTCCCTTTTAGATTTTCGATCAATATTTTGTTTGATATTTAACAAAATATTGAAAGATAGCCTGAAAAAGAAATGAAAATAAAGCAATTGGTAAAAGATAAAATGGTGAAAATGATGAATTATGACATTGCTGTTGATATTGTCTAAGTTACGCACTTTATCCTTGAATTATAATTGCGATTAGAGACTTTATTTTTAGCCTTTCGATGAATGATGACTCTTACTTCAAGAGTTTCTACATGTCAATAATTGACAGAATTTCAAGGGAAAGGTAATAATAATGCATGAATCATATGAGAAAAGTGCAAAATAATGTTTGATAATAATATAAACCTGTCACCGGTAACATATTTGTAAATGGGCACTAAAAATCGCCTGTTATTCTTTATTGCTACTCATAAGGTTTCAGTGAAAAAATAGAAAAAATATTTCAAAGTAATATAGAAAATTATTTTTAATATTATATTATTTATTTCTATATCGTATGATTTTTATTTTGATAAATTTTTATATAAGAATTGATACGAACATTAAATTAATTGGTTAGAGTTTCGAAATAAATAAAATAAATTTAAATTTATCCACCTCTGATCTTTTTATTGGGAGAGCTGAAACAGACAAATCAATCTGGATAGAATAAATAATAAAATTTAAAAAATTTATATAAAACCATAACTTTGGAACCTAGAAACCAAAAGAATAGACATATAAGAGGTCGAAATTTATTTATGAAAAATTAGTTACAATCGTTGTTAATCTAAAATAACAAATTCAAAAAGAAAAAGAAATTAAAATGACTTCTGTGGACAATCTGCATTCATTTACTCCATGCCAAGACAATTTACGGGAATAAAAGAAATGATTGTTAAAATAATTCGTAAGTGATAACTATAAAAAGGAGCAAGGTGGGAAACTGGGGACAGAAAAAATAGTCACATAAAAGAATTTTTAAAAATGGTAGATATCAGATGGGGTTTTTTAACGTGAGAAATTTTGTTTTAATGACAGAAACGTCTCATCATAGCATTTCATAGCAATTATGTCCTTGTTGGCATGTACGAAATAGTATTGAAATTGATCATAATTTATTGACGAATTTGACGAATAAATAAATCTATATAGGTGTTGGGAGTTCATCGATCTGATACCGAAGAACACGATTGGAATCAGAGTTTAAATGAATAAACATTTTCATTGTTGTGTTTGGTTTCAGGTAACCGAAATATACCATCTGGTGGTGTTTCCAGCTTAACCCAGAATAGAAAGTAGTTTTAACACTCGATATCGATAATCAACGTTGGAACTGTTTCGAATGGGTGAAAACTCGTGAAAAGTGAGTGCACCTTTGTACATTATAATCGCCGAGTGTTCTAACGGGTTCGTGGACTATTGTTAGAAGGCATGTGCCTGACTTAAGTTTAGGTCCAAATTTTTGATACGTTCTATGAATTCGAGATGCTAATTATTAATTATCACTACAACATACTACACAACAGTTCCAAAGATATTCCACGTATTTAACGGTCTCTTGAGTGCCTTCGGTCTAACTCAACCATGGCACCCATTGCGACGGCTCAGGCATCCTACAGCTCCTGACACAGTATAATCTGCTGTTTCACTAGAATTTAAAGAAAATTAAACATATCTCCGTATTTTTCGAATAAGGTGAGTCAAGTTATTGTTATTATATAAGTTCTAACGAAAATCGAAGACTCCCCAGTTCTTATAACTAACATTTATTATTACTTCAAGACGTCGAATATTCTTATTGACATTAAAGTTCTTTTTGAATGGCCCAAAAGGCTATTAATATTAATAACTTATTAATAACGTTTAGGTATGAGGTATTTACTTTTGTGTCTTTTAATACTCTATGGAACCCACTAGATAAAAATTATTCTTTAATATTCATGTCTTTTATGAATTTAGCCGAAATTAATTGGTCATATTCAACTGAGTATAATTTTATATTGTTAGGGTTTGAAAAACTAAATAAATAAAAATCAAACAAAAAAATATAATATTCAAAACGATGATATTTACATATAAATAAATGACAATTTATTTTTAAAATTAAATTTAACTAAATAATAAACCAATAAACTTAAGTCACAACCAGGGTTACCAACTCTGGAACGAGTCAGACCCGAAGAAATTATTTTTACATCCGAAGATTTAATAGTATATAATAAATACATATGAATGTAAAACAAAATATATTTATTTAATAACAATAAAACATAAAACAACAAAATTTATTTAATAGGAAAACATAAAAAGTTAGGAACTTCAGAAAATATAATTAATTCTTGTGTTGCTTGTATTATTGATTATATTTATATTACTTACATATTTTAATTTTTTTATTTATTACACAATTACATTACTTCACCCTCACGCAACGTTCAACTGCAAAATGAAATTCAAAATTGACAACTCATATTATTATCCCAGCTAACTTTACCAACAATTAATATAATCCCAGCAAAAAATAACTAATAATCCCTGCAGAATTAAATTAAAACTAAACCTGCAAACATTTTGAAAATATTTTGACAAACCCGAAGACCCGAAGTCTTCGGGTGAAAATTGTCGAGTTGGTAACCCTGGTCACAACCGAGAAAGGCAGCCGTACACCAGAAATTTGATCTGGAAAAGAAGCATAAAGTTCTCTAACCGTTTTCACGATTCCAACACTACCAGAAGTCTTTATATTTAGCATTCTTTTATTCTAAGAGTTTATTGCAAAACAACATTGAAGAATCACGAATACAAAAAAATACGAACTACTAATAATGTTTGTTTGATTTAAGAAAATTTAGTGATACTAAATAATAAACAGAATAAGATGACTCAATGTAAATTGAGATATATATATATCATAACATCATAGAATCATAACAAATTTCTACCTTAAAATCTTATTATTGTCATTTTCAGATTAAAACGGTAACATCAACATTTCAGATTTTATTGCTATGCACTATGTACTATGATAATCTAGGTCACCATTGACGTGAAGATAATCTTGACCAAAATTATATTGTCCCCAATAATTCAAATACTCAGCGAATTTAATATTGTCAGTTATCTAAGAGAGACCAAATTATCCGTATGTAAGGATTCAGCTCGATAATTTTCTTTATGACTATCAATTACATTCATTTGGTTTTATAACACACATTTTTGACACTACTTTTTGGTGTTAATATCACCTGAAGGATTAGCTGCTGAAAATGTACCCCATAATGAAATGTAGTCTGGGTATTACAAGCAAATTCATTTTCATATTTAAATATGAATTAACGCAGAATTATTCAGATTCAAATTGAAAATGTTATAGCTGTTACACAAGTCCAGATAAAAATGAAACTCTAGACCAGGGGTTCCCAAACTTTTCATAGTACCGTACCAGTACGTTGTAAACAATTTTGATGGAGTACTGGTAAATCCATTTTTAAATGGGGTATAAAATACATTGGAGATTTGTAATAAAAACAAGTAACCTGGGATATATATTTACTGCTAAACATATAAATAAAATATAATTGTGACTTAAAATATAGTTAGTGAAAAGGTTGGGTCTATTTATTAATAACTAAAGAAGAAATATCGGACTCAGCAAAGCTCTATACTTGGTTTTCATCGCAGTCATTGCAGAAAATCTTGTTTCACATAAACATGTGGTCGCAAATAGCATTAAAATTTGTAAAATATTAAAATGTATGGGTTATTGTAGTCATGTTTTCGCAACAGATTTTTGTTTTATATATAGTAAAGTAATTCGCGTACTCAAGGTTGGGAATACTTGCTCTAAATTATTAAAATATACTTAATAAATGTTCAAATCTAATATTATTGAATCATAATTTGAAATTATCGATTATAAATTCTAAATATTTATTTAAAAATAACTAAATTATAAAATAATAAAACAAAAGCTATACAAAGAATCGACGAGCACCTATTTCCAAATAAAATTCTTGAACTGTTTGTCTATTTGATATTTCTAGCAATATCCCTCATAATTCTTAAGCAAGTTTCTTCGCGCCACAACATCGAAACAGTTTGTACTCCAACTGGCATGCCAATGGATTCTTTTTGATACTCGATAATCTTGCGATGGGTTCTCGTATTTCTAGGATAAGACTCTAGCAGTAGATCAATGTCGTTTTGGTTGACAGTCGTTATTGGAGATGAGCCGGCTGGATAATCGAGTAAATTATAAATGGCTGTATAACTAATTATATCCATTATGTAGCCGGTTGTGTTCAAAGGTGGGGCACAGATCGGCAAAACTGGACAAATAAGACCATCCAATTTTTCCTCCTGCCATTTTGTTAAAACCTTTTCTCGGTAGGCTTTTATCTTTTCGTTCAACTCCCATAATTCATACACAGATGACACTCCAGCAACCGCATATAATGAATGACTATGATTTTTCGACAAAGGATAAATTAGATAGCTTATTAATCGTTTCAAAATATTTGGTATTTTTAACAACTTCGTTGTGAACGATATCGATGGATCAATAGGATTATCGGCTAAGTATTTATTGACAAAACCTACTCCTCCATCAGTAAATAAACATCGCATATATAACTCAAATATGGCGTAATCAATATCAGGAATTTGAAATTCAATCAATGTATGACCAGCAGATTCTAACGCGTTCTTTGCCATTTTAACCGCTCTTGCAACAGCGGGAACAGGAGTAATTTGATTTTCACCCAAATGAACATAATAACCGATTCGCAATGGCCTTTTCTTTTCATAAATTTTATCATTAAAACATAATGGTGGACAACAAGGGTCTAAATGATACAAATCACCACACGCCATTGCTCTGAAAATAGTTACTAAATCATCGATTTTACGGGCCAAAGGACCAACAGAAACATTGATGATATTCTGTGTTGGGTACCTAAGTTTACCATGACGATGACTAAAACGCATTGCTGTTGGTTTCAAGCCATAAACACCACAATAATGTGCAGGAACTCTAATACTACCTCCAATATCGCTACCAAGTCCCACTAAAGATGCTCCACAGCCTAAAATGGCCCCTTCGCCACCAGAACTACCACCAGACGTTCGAGTTTTATTAAAAGGATTTAGAGTTACACCAAAAATTGGATTAGAAGATTCAATAGAATACCCAGTTTGGCATACATTAGTCGTAACAAATGGAACCATTCCTTGTAAGTGTAAAGTACGCACCATCATTTCATCTTTTTCCGATGGTTTAAACATGTGATCTGGCATCCCCAATGTAGAATCACAACCTTTTACCATAAACGATTCTTTTATACTTACTGGAATGCCTTTTAATATTCCTCTTTTAGATGTTTCCCGTCCCAAGACATCCATATCAACATTTGGATTCAAATCTGTTATAAAATTATACTCTTTATCTAACATTAATGCTTTAGCTTGATATGATTGCAAAATATCAACCGGTGTTAAGGATCCATTTTCAATAGCGTTCAACAAATCATTTATAGATAAGTTGGTTATTTTGTCCATATTAACAAATGGTGAACCAATCTCTTCTAATTTTGCAATAAGATCTTCTTTCTTTTTCTCAAGTTCCTTTCGTTTCTTCTTGATAAGATTAGAAATTTTAATTTTACGAAAAACGACATATCCAACATAACCAGCAGCGCCAACTGCTACCAGTGCACAAGAAATTTTCAAAATATTATTTTTAGTCTTTGGATCTAAACTATCCATTTTATACATTATAAAAATAAAATAATAATTTTGGAATTTTTAAAATATATGACAAATATTATAAACTAATGAGAAATTAAAACAAGTTGATTTAAAATTATTATTTATTTACAAACACAAATTACATAGATAAATATTGAATACTCTTAACTCTGTTGACTTAACCACAAATTTTGAAATTTTAAAAATCTATTTCTTCTAACTTTTGAAACATATTCTGATTTAACCTAAAACATAAATTATAGATTTATTCAAATTAAATGTACTTTTTGACGATTATTTTGCTTGTTAATTCTATAAAATACTCCACAAGACCCAACCGACCAAGTTAATTTTGTAGTTTCGTATTGACAAGTAAATTATGGCCTTCCTCTGCAACTGGACCACATATGACCAGTCATAACAGTACCAGTTAGAAACTAGAAATAAAATAAATTAAAGTAAAAACGAAACGAAACCCAACTTTGTAAAGAGAATTTTCATCAGCTCCATCAAAAACGTAACAAATCAACTGCACAATAGAACTATGCCAATCAGTGGCCTGTGTAGTCTTTTTGATAAGTGAATCTGACAGTTCCTATTAATAGCGATTTTCATGAGTAATTAATACATCTAAAATAAGTAATAACTTCAGTTAAACTTCCTCATTGAGTCCTTTAATAAATGAAATATTATTAATGCTTTTTCGAAGAGATCTAAGCAAAAAAACAGGAACGGATATTCTTTTATTTAATCCAATACTATGAAGTCCGTCACCGAACCCCAGCTTCTCCGAACAGGTGACATAACGTTCAATGTAATGCTTCCAACTCATAACTGGTGGCAGATTACTTTCGGAATTAACAGATTCGAAATATGCGGTACAGCTAGAAATAAGACATAAAATTTCTATAGTGTTTTATATTCGAATTTAATTAATATGCCTTAAAAAGACACCGGAAAAGGCTCAAATTAAGAAATAAGTCCAATGACACAAGAAATGAGAACTACTATGAATCAAGAACCTAAACCAATTAAAAAGCATTTCATAAAAGAAGCGCGCAATGAATTTGTACTTTTAGAATTAGAATTATTCCGTTAAGCGATAAAGACTTTTCCACGAACTGGATAAATTTTCAGAAACGATATACAAGGCTCGGTATACAATATAGCAAAATGCTTGAAAAGGTAAAGTAAAGACTATGATAAGAGAAAAATCATAAAAGTATGCAAAGCAATGTTTCCAATCAACAATATTAAGAAGCACTGAATTCTTTTATTTATTCCAGTTATCTCAAAGTATGGATTTTTGTTTGATCGTTGACAAAGATTGAAATTATACAACAAACTAGATGAAAACATTAAGTCAAGGTAAACGGTCTAGTATAAAGTTTTTGTGTTACTGACGTGAAGAAAATGAACAAATTAATGGGAAAAGATCAGATACCTCCAAGGATTAGCCAGATTTACAGTTAAGATTTCAAGAATTTCAATCCGAATTGAAATTTATAACTTTTATTTTTCTAATGTATGTAATTGTTTATAGGACTCTTTAATTCCTTATCGTATTTACAATGGATTGTTTTTTCTATGTCCTTTAACTTTATTTCTTAAACTATCGATCAATAATTGTTAATTCTTTTTGCTATTATATTCTGAATTGGAGTTCGGCTTGATATTGAGATTGGAATTTGATACATTTACACGTTTTCTCGCACCTTATTTTATTGTTTGTATTTCTATACTTGCTTTCATCAATAAAATAATGAGTGCACTTTTTTCTTTGTATCTGCTTAAGAAAAGATTAGTTAAAGTTAAATTCTTCATTTTCTTCATCACTGATTCTTTTTCTCAATTTCCTTTAACTTTATTTGCATTATATTAAGCTTGTCACTTCCTCAGCCATGTTATTCTCCTTTCATTTGCCCCATCTTGAAATTGGAGTGCAACTTGATTTTGAGTTCTTCATTTTGTTCTGTCCAGATTTCTCATTGTACCCAAGAGTATTAGTTAAAATTCCACTTCTAAATTATTCTAATTTAGGCGACAATAAGAGTCACTTTTTCCTCTTCACATCCTTAAGATTTCTTACAGTTCTTATGTTCCTTTTAATGGGTGCTTGTATGACAAAACAAATACCTGTTGGATATCAAATTTATAGTCTTTCTTCACAAAATTCCGATTTCCTATAATCTTCGTTCTTCCCATTGGCCAGAAATTCAATGTCAACATATTTTTGGCGAGATTGATAAAGATTCCATCAACAAGTAACATCAAATTCATTTTCGCCCATAAATTATATTTAAACAAACTAATTATTCAAATGATCGATATAACTGCATTTAATCTATTATTATTATAATAATCGAATTAAAATTCAATTTATAACAATAAATGAGTTGAAAGAAAAACATTTAATAAAATAAGGAAATTTTAACTGCTACTCTGATTTTATTGATATTTTTAAATTAGCCAACCAGATTTCAAATATATAATTAACAAAAATATTAAGATATCATATTTTATCAATTTGTAATGTTTTTTGATAGGTCAATATGAAAATAAATCATTAACATAATAATCAATAAGTGTATAAAATCACTAAATATACAATTTTTAATCCAATAACAATAAATTAATTAATAAATCAATAAAAATATGGAATATTAAGTGGCAAAACCAATGTGCAAATATAAATTTATAAGTGCATTCTAGAGACTGCATAAAGTGCATTATTGGATTTGTGTTTTCAAATGATAATTTATGCTAGGATTGCATTTTAATTCAATTTGTCTAACAGGCAGTGAAGGAGAGCATGAGGTAAGCTTATAACGAAGATTGCAAGTAAGAAATAAATCTTTAGTTAAAAGACAGATAAGTGTAGATTTTATTGCATGTTTGTTGATGGTATTTATATATTTGATTTACTAATTCAATATAATGAGGATGAAATTTCCTGTGTGAGATCAAGGTTCCTCATCGGCTGCGTAATTGTCTCGTGTATAACTCTCATATATAACTGCAAGTTTTTTATTGTCGGTACATTGACCGTGTTGATATATTATTAATTTAGAATAACGAATTTCAACCTTTAGTACTACATAAAACTCTCATTCCACTTTCGGATAATGTCCATATCTATCTATATTTATTTATATCTATTTATATCCATTCATATCTATCCGTCTATACCTACCAATCTAAATATATCCATATTATTTCTATCTGCCTATATTTATCTACTTCCATCAACATCCACCGATCTATATGTATCTGTTACAGTGAATTTGTATTACCAGTGAAAATATATTTTCGCTAAGCCGGTCAGTAAATGTATATCTAACAATGAAGATACAAATTCACTGGTTACATTTAGTGAGTTTGTAAGTGTCGATGTGTCGCCCTACCAACCGTCAATTTTATTCGCTTCGTTGCGGTGACCGATAGCTCTTAATTTTGAGAACACAGAAAGAGCATTTCCATCGAATATAAGAATTATTTTGATAACTAGACCGTAAAATAACTCGAATTGAATCCATTTCCATATCTTAATCTACTTAGATGCGGATTTTAAATGGAAACAAAAAAAAACAACTGTCAAACTGACATTAAATTATAGGTTAGGGTAGAATACACATTCACTAAAACTTGCTAGTGAAGGTATATTTCCACTGGTGAGAACGTATTCGGATATGAACTCACTGAAACGTTAGTGAAAATATATTCTCACTGGTAATACAAATTCACTGTAACATATCTAACTATACATGTCCATCTACCTCTATATCCAAATTCATTCATTTATATCTATATAAACATCAACATTTATCTATATCCATCTGTCCATTCGTGTCTCTATCTAGGTATACCTATATCCATCAATTTCTATCTATATTAATAACTAAATCTAACTTTAGCCATATATACACACACCTCTATATCCATGTCTACACCTATATTCATCTACATCTATATCCATATTTACCTCTATATCCACCATATATCTATATTCATCTACCTCTATATCCACCCTACCTCTATATTCATCTACCTCTATATCCACCCTACCTCTATATTCATCTACCTCTATATCCACCATATATCTATATTCATCTACATCTATATCCACCATATATCTATATCCATATCTACCTCTATATCCACCCTACCTCTATATTCATCTACATCTATATCCACATTTACATATATCTATATCTACATGTATTCACATGTGAAACGGAGAAAAAATCATCGCTTGCTTTCTTGGATCTGTTAATACAACGCAAAGAGAAACACTATGAGACAGAGATTTATAGAAAACCAACTGATACTGGTCTCTATACTTCATCCGAAAGTTTTTTGTGAATTCAAGTATAAAAGAAATATGGTGACGCGGTTGATTTATAGTTCATGGTGTTTATCTTCTACTTTTGTAAATTCAGTAAAAAGTGTTGAGAAATTGATTGAACTGTTAATGAAGAACGGTTATTCAAAATCCTTTTCAGTAATTATGGTGAAAGAGACAGTTAAAAAATTTATTAAAAATCCCAAGGATCCATGTTTGAGAAAATCTGGGTGTGATCTTGTTGAGGTGTGTGAGTCTGATGAGTTAAATAAATTAAATAGTGTGAGGAAGGATGATAAGCCTAAATTTGTGTTAGTATTGCCGTACTCAGAAGGTTTTAAGGATTATAAAGTGAAGATAAGAAAGCAGTTAGGGAATTTAAACTATAGGATAGTGTCAACTTCATGGAAAGTACGCAACATGTTTATTAATAAGTCTAAAACTCCGATCGAATTGTGTTCCGATCTCGTTTATCAGTTTACATGTAATGGGTGTAATGCCACATACATTGGAGAGACTTCCCGCCACCTCTGTATTCGAGCTCGAGAACATTGTAGACCGAAGGCTTTGACCAATATTGGTGAGCACAATAAGGGCTGTAAGATTAAAATAGGTATGTCTGATTTTAAAATTTTATTAAAAAATATCGATATTTATTGGGAACCTATAATTTGTGATGTATTATTGATAAAGTCATTGAATCAGAAAATTAATGTGCAGAATGTAGTGAAAACTTGTGTTTTAAATGTTTTTAAATAATTTTTTGTATATTGTATGTATTGATTGTTTGTTAAATTAAATAAATAATAAAAAAAATTTTAAATTATTAAATTTAAATGCTAAAATTTAAAAAATAATATATTATTTTAATTTTAATTATAATTTTTTAAAAGAATAAAATGTTTTTATATATTTAATAAAATTAATAATTTTTTTAAATTCTTATTTTATATAGTTATTATATCCCACCTGATGATGACATGAAAAACTGTTCGAAATATATCGTGAAAAGAATGTTTGATGGCGTTTCTTATAATTAAATCATTGCCATGTGTGTTTAACTATTTATTTGATAATGATTAATAATTGATTATTGATAATAATTTATAATAGCTGATAGATTAATAATAATTAATAATAATTTTTAATGATTGATAATAATTAATATTTGATGGATTAATAATAATTAATAATAATTTTTAATGATTGATAATAATTAATATTTAATGGATTAATAATAATTAATATTGATTGCTAATAATTCATATTTGATAATAATAATACAAAATTTTACCTGATTATAAAAACCAATCGGAATCGATTTTTTCTATTTATCCATTAAAATCTCAGCAGAACAAAGATTTTGTACTAAATATCATATCTAATCCTGAAATTCTATTTTAAAATATACGAAATTTGAATTTTGCACTAACACAAAAAATCAATAGCCGAATCGGGGAAAAATATCAATAATAGCACATTAAAACCATCGAAAATCATTATAAAAAACGCGGTAAATTATGAAATATATATTCTCTATAAAATCGGCGTACTGGAGTACTGCTTGAAGGTTCTTCTTTGACTTTAGAAGCGTCCTCTTGAGATTCTGATCCAGAACTGTTTCCAGGAGAAACATCTAACAACGTTATACACATGTGACCGGAACATTTTGTAGGTGGATTACGGTGGAATAAAATTAACACCAACGGCTCATTGTAGTACATAGCCAATCGCGAGGCGGCTTGTAAATATGCAAATTCATCTTTGATAATTTCCTCATTTCTCATTTCAAAAAGTGTGCCTGTGCCAGTGATATTTATTCTGGAATTGTATTAATTATCATCTAGAGAGGCGTTTTCCTATAGAAACTCTACTAACTTCAATTTGTTTTCACGTTCATCTTGACCATAGAAATGTTTACTACATTGTCTAAATAAAGCCGACAATTTCCTACTGAAATTGTCAGTACAACTGATTATTTGCAACTGCTTCACTAGAGTGGTGATCAATTTATCCATACTGAACCAAATATATCCGTGAATGCCAAACATTTCACGCATTTTATCCTCGAAATTTGCTGTGTCTTCGCAGCTGTCGAGTAAATCCTTTACCAAATTTATTGCCTCTTGATAATAGTCTTCGGGATTTAGTTGGTCTAAACAAATTTTCGATTTGAAGCAATTCAAATAGAATTCGAAATTTAAAAATCAAAGAAACAGCCGATTTGTAAACAATTAGAGTGATGAGCTGTTGCCATTGGTGATTGAGCTGTTCGATGTTTAGAGATTATTGATTAGTGATATGGATAATGTGCAATTATTATCCAGTCATAGTAGGTGAGATATTGATTTATAATTTATTCAAAATAATAAAAGGGTTGAATTATAAATTTATCACATTGACAGGGGTACTAGAATTTCCATACTCGGTTACTTCTCTGTTTTATATATTACTCGGAAACTCGGTTATTATTTAAACATTATAAATTTAAATAAAATACTATTGGTCAATCCTGGCATTAATTCGCGTCTGTGTGCGCGTTGGATTCGGAGATGGTGTTTTTATTTGTATGCGCACACAGACGCGAACAGTGTAATTTGGAGTTTAATAATCGAGTTTTGGAGATATCTGTTTTTTTGGAATTTTATTTGGTTTAAAAGTCTTGGATTTATTTGGACGTTTGTTTAAATTTTGTAGTNATAAAATATTAATACCAATCAAATCCGACTTACAGAATTAACTGCACCAGTTTCATACATATAATTGGAATCCTTACTGGAATCAACTGTGTACACTTTGTCATGATCATTGATTTTCTCTAAGAGACTAACAAAATTCTGCCAGACTTCTGATCTCTTTGAAAAAAATGGTTTAACCGTCGATTTCAATTGCTCGGCGTTCATAATGCGCTTATTGAACAGATCTATTGTGTTCACAAAACTGTAATATGCGGTCTCTGATTGCAATTCCAATAACTCTTGACACATGGCATTGATGACGTCAAAATGACGAATTTTAGATAATTCATGATTGCTAAGCAAATTTATTTTTATGGCATCTCGATTGGATATCGCTGAACTGGCAGTTCTCATTCTCTTGGTCGGTGGATGATTACTCGTACTGATCCTTCGATCAGTATTCAGATCTTGAACCAAATTCCGCTTCGGCGTTTGAGATACAGACGGGATTGAAATAGGTGGTATAGAAGTTGAGGCCGGCCGATAGTAATCAGGTGGGTTCTTTTCGATTGTTTCATCAACACTATCGATTTTGCTGACATTTACAGTTTGGATTTTCGATTTTTCGTTAACGGGAATAATATTCGATGGGTTTATAGAGTTAATATAGTAATTTTGAGTGGAATTCGGAATAGATTTATAGCCAGAAGTAGACCGTCGACCGGAACACAAATCATTGTCACTCTGTATAAAAGAAAAACCAATATAATTTGGAATAGAGATCAATATAGCTTTAAATTGAAACATTAATAGGATTTAATAATAAAGAAGCTAAAACGAAGTTCCAAATAACGATTTTTAAACGAGAAAGGACTAAATTAAACTCCTCCAGTTCGTACATAATTGATAATTTTAGTTTTCTGTGAAAATATTGTGAAAATTGATTTCATTTACAATTCAAGTGTGTATTTTATTATCGATTAAATATAATCCAATCCAATCATAGATATTTACTTTTATGAATTAATTTAGGAAAATAAAATAACAAATAGGTTAAATCAATATTTCATATCATCCGAAAATGATACAATAAGGCCAGCAAGAATATGATTAAAAACGGAACAAATCTATTCTTAAATACGCATTAGAAAAAATTAAAATAAACAAAATTTAAAAATAATAATTAATAAAAATAAATAATAATAAATAATGACAATAATAAATATTAATGTAATTATTAAATAATAAAAAATAATAATTAATTAAATAAAAAAATAATAATAATAATTAATAAAAATAATAATAAAAATATTTAATAATAATTAATTAAATAAAAATATTAATAATGGATAATATTAATAAAATTATTTAATAATAATGATATTAATAACAATAACATATAAATCGCTGTGACTTCCTAGAAAGCATGAATGATAAATAATAATAAATAATGACAATAAATAATAAATAATAATTAATTAGATAAAAAATATTAATAATAATATTTATAATAGTAAATAATAATTATAGCAATAAAAAATAAATAGTAAAAATAATAAATATAATTAAATGAAAAAAAAATTAATTACATAAAAATATTAATAATAGATAATACTAATAAAATATTTAATAATAAATAATATTTATAATAATAATAATAAATAATATTAAAAAAAATATTTAATAATAATAATAATGATATTAATAACAATAACATATAAATCGCTGTGACTTCCTAGAAAGCATGAATGATAAATAAAAATAAATAATAATAAAAATAAATAATAATAATAATAAATATGACAATAAATAATAATTAATTAAATAAAAATATTAATAATATTTATAATAGTAATAATAATTATAGCAATAAAAAATAAATTGTAAAAATAATAAATATAATTAAATAAAAATATTAATAATAATTTATAAAAATAATAATAAAAATATTTAATAATTATTATTAAATAATAAGTATTATAATAATAAAGTAATTATTAAATAAAAATAATTAATTACATAAAAATATTAATAATAATAATAATAATAATAATAATAATAATAATAATAATAATAATAATAATAATAATAATAATAATAATAATAATAAATAATAATATTAATAAAATTATTTAATAATAATAATGATATTAATAACAATCACATTTAAATCGCTGTGAATTCCTAGAAAGCATGAATGATTAATAAAAATAATTTGAAATGAATAGAAAAGAGAAATTAACCAGATTATTTCCAAAACTGACCGAATCTGGTAGAAAAGTACTGAATTCCTGCAATAAATCTTGTTCATTATCAAACAATTTTGCGACTTCCTGTGAAACCTCAGTTTCGGTTTGTTTTCGTTTGACTAAATCGGGATTTTTCTGTTCTTTCTGGTACCAATGCAATATCTCCAGAAATCGTTTGTAGACATCTGGTTGCTTTTGAAATCGGTTCTGAAATATTTCAATATTATTAAATCGGTTTTTGAAATAAAAAAAACTGATCAACTTTGATTTTGTTAACATATTCAACTGCGTGACTGAATTCACTGGGGGTTTGAGATTGAGGAATACCGGGAGAAATTGATTTGAGACCAATAATGGAGTTTCCTATAAATTAAAAAGATTATTGAAAGGAAACTTATTTCAGAAATTAACTTAAAAACACGCCTATCTTTTGAATAACAAATTCAAATGAAACTACACAAATATGTGACACAAATTGAATTGCACCGCCACCGTAGGCAGTCAGTGCAATCGTATAATTTTTTTTAATTTAATGAATATCAATAAAGGTATTTGAATAAATACAATGTATCGCTTCATAAGCTTTATTATCACTATATAACATTTATAAAACTAAATGTTCCAAATATTGATTATTTTCAATAAGAATTTTTTATTTAATATTTTTTTGATATAATAAAAATAGAACAAATGTTGTGATCCGCCGACCAATAAGAAGTTTGTTATGTATTTCTCATGCGTAATTTGTAATTTTAAACTTTAAATTTAATTTCTTTATATTTAACATATTGGTGGAACTGGAGAACTTGCTTTCTAAGCCTGCAAAGAGATATTTTATTAAATAAGACTATTTTACTCGAAAGTAAGCAACTCAAGTAGTTATAGTAGAGCTCAGTTCATAATACAAATAACAGATACAAACCATCTAAAAAACCAATAAATTTTTATTTTCAACATTATTTGAAAATAATTCAACTACTGTTAATTTAAATTATAATTAAATAAGAAACCAATTGACTAATATTAAATAATGTATCTAAAATTAAATATGTATATAATAAGGTTTTTGAACATTAATAACTACTTATTAGTAAAACTAAAGCATTACCACTCTGAATAATTGGAATTTGATTAATATCAGATCGCTCTGATTCCACTATATTGATATTTTCGTGTGACAAATCACTATCGATGGAAACTTCAATAGGAGGATTTACAATGGAATTGGAATAAATTGCATAAGGTTGACTATTTACAATAGTAGGAGTATTATTAATATTAATTGAAGTGGGGTGGATATTTTCTGGATAATTGGTGAGGGAAGGAGTTTGATAAGCACTCATTTGATACCCTGGTGGAAGAAAAGTGTTAAATCCTTCTATCAAATCCTGGTGTCCATGAAAAAGAGTTAAGACATTCTGAATTACTGTTTCTGTATTTATTCTAAAACACAGATTTGTTTATGATGAATGATTTCGACTTTAATTTTATACTTTTGAGCTTTGAAATCTTTCATAACTTCAAGAAATTTTTTATAAATTTCTTCATTAAATCTTCCCTTAACTCTGTCAATGTATTTCAAGGCATCTTCAACTTTTAACTTTCCAGAGTTTTCTGCAGTAGTTTGAATATTATAATTTTGATTTCCACTCGTCATATTGCCATGATAACTTGGAAAATGTGAATGATCAGTACCTGGATTAGACATGTATTGCAACTACATAAAAATATTTCTAAAAATCGAATAAAAGAAAAGTTAATATATTAAATATATATAATTGCACTTGTGTCAAAGATTTTTAAGATATTTCAAAATATATAATCTATAAATTAAAAATGGGTATTTATTTATATAACATTTTAAAACAAATTGACAATAGAGTGCCAATTATTGTTTTTTAATTTAAATTGATTTTTCTAATAATATTTTTAATACCAAAATATTTAATTACTATTTGCTAAAATTATTTAAATTTAGATTAACCTATTAAAAAATATGTAAAATTTGATGTTTAAATTTGAGGATTTAATATATTAATTTTTTTTCAATTCAAAGCCAGATTTACTGTCATAGAGATAATATTTTATAATTTCAATAAAAAATATAGTTTCATTTGTAGGGCTCAAATAAGACAAAGTTAAATTTATTTTTGATAACAACACGTATGCTTGAACCAGAAAAAGAAATTCGATTACAATCAAAAATAAAACACAAAACTAATAATTTTTAATTAAAAAACATAAAATAAACTAATTTTAGAAATATACAAAAAATAACTCAAAAATGAAAATAAATTAACTATACCCATAACTATTATCTTTGATTGAACATACCTTGAGCAGGTCTTGAAGGGCAAGTACAAATCTCAATTTCAACGTATCCATTTATTCAATAGAAGGAGTAAAATCCATCTTTAAATCCATCTTTAAATTTCGTAGCAAAAATCTTGAAACCAACAATATATATTTAATCAAAAGAATTTATAAATAACAAGTTTTAATTTTTTTACAAAAACCTCCAACTCCAAATTATTTAAGCAAAAAGATATCTAACTCTCCCCTTCTTAAGAATTTTTCCACTTATTCAGCCACTCGATTCTTCTTTTTTTCGTTCCTTCTTATGAATGTAGTTCGACTCAATGAGGTGATAGAAATCTGACGATTTTATATGGGTCATCGTATTGCATACCATCCTTGTGTCTGTTCTGCGGCTCTTTACGTACGAGTACCTTCTCCTCCACCTCGAAAGCACAAGTGCCCCTCTTTGTCTTATCCATAGCTCTCATAGTGTCTGCGGCTTTACTCAAGTTAAATCTCGCGTCTTCGATTCTTTCGCTTCTTGATATCTCGGCTTGTTTCAGGTTAGAGTGTAGGTTGACAGTCCGTCCATAAATTATCTCAAATGGTGTAGTAGCACTTTGTCGATTGATATTTATAGTGAACTATATTCTGGGTAGAAGTTCGTGCCAGTTTCTCTCTTCACATCCACCTGCCAATGTTGCTGTAATAAGATCTCTTATCGTTCGTATGGCTCGTTCGGATAAACCATTTGATTGGTGCTGGTAAGGTGAGCTGAATTCCTGTTTGATTCAAAGTTTCTGTAGCTTCTGTCTTAGGAAATTCCTTTCGAAATTTCGTTCTCTATCTGTAAAAAACGGTCCACCATTACTACCACATATTTTTTTATGGCGTTTATTTCCATGTAAGCCACATTTATAACAATCTGTTCTAGGAATTCAAAGCTATATATAAGAATAAATGTTTACTTGGTTTTTGTCTGACGATCTTTCTCTTAGCGCAGATCTCGCAACATCGTAAACAGAGTTGGATTGTCTCCAGCATTTTCGGCAAATAAAATATCTTTTCCATATCATGAAATAATTTCTTAACTCCAATGTGACATAGTTCTTCATGTAGATTTGTTGTTAACAGGACTGCAAATGTTTCTGGGACTAACATTAAGATATTTTTGTTCTTTTCTACTGTTATTAATCCTCCATTGATTCGTGTATTTTTTACGTTAAAAGGAAAGCAATTATTTTTCTCCCGTGTACATCCATTTTCCAATATCTCTCGAGGCTCTCGAAACCGAATGTCCTTTTGATGTTGTTCCCATACTTTTTCCATAGCTTCTGTTCTTTGGATAATATATATTTATCTAATCTTTGATTTTCATTGCTTAGCTTCTTCATGTCTTGTTTGACACTGGGTGCAAATCATACTTTTTAATCTTGATAGTCCATCTGCATTCGAGTGTTCTTCGCCTTCCAATATTTTAGTTCAAAATCTTATTCTGACTGGTTAGCTAACCATGTTTGGAACCGTTGACTGATTGGCGTTTTTGTAGTGTTCATGAAAACCAGTGCTTTGTGGACGGTGCGAATTATGAATTTTTTTCCGTAGAGATATTCTCTAAAATGCATGACGTATTCTTGTACGGCGAGCAGTTCTTTCCTTGTTACACAGTATACCTTTTCATATGATGACATATGTCTTGAGCCATAAGCTATGACAAATTCTTCTCCATCTTCTGTAATTTGACTCAAAACTGCACCAATGGCTCAGAAACTAGCGTCTGTGTCTAAGATAAAAGTCCTATCTTCTCTTGGAAAATCAAGGATAGGTGCTTCGCACAACCGTCTCTTCAGAGTTTGGAAGCTTTCATTGCATTCTTCAGTCCAATTTATATCTTTATCGCATCCAGATGTTGCAGCGTATAATGGTTCGGCGATTTTGGCATAGTTTTTGATGAATCTTCTATAGTAGTTCGTTATTACGAGAAACGATCTCAAATGTTTTGAAAATTTTGGTACTTCTGCTTTCTCGATCTCTTCCACTTTCTTACTGTTTGTCTGGATACCATTCTCGTTAACTGTTTGACCAAGAAAACACAATTCTGTTTTATTGAATTTGCATTTTTCTGGATTTATCTTCAGTCCTGCCATTTGAATTCTTCTGAATATTTCCTTTAATAGCTCATCGTGGTCTTTTTGACTTTTACCATATACCAAGATGTCATCTAGATAAACTACTACTCCCTTGAACAGCATTCCTTCTAGCACTGTGTGCATCAGTCTCTAGAATGCCGCAGGGGCTGTTGCTAAGCCAGACGGTAGTCTATTGAAGCAAAATTCTCCTTCTCTTGTACTGAATACAGTCATTGCTTGAATTTCTGGAGCCAACTCCACTTGAATATACGCCTGACCTAAATCGATTGACGAAAATATTTTTGCATTCGAGAGACAGTCTAGTAAGAATTTGCTGTTAGGCATCGGAAATGATTCTTTTTCTGTCATGGAATTCAATCCACGATAATCTACACACATCCTGATAGATCCATCTTTCTTCCCTACTATCCCTAACGGGGCATTCCAAGGACTCCTGCAACATCGAATAACATTTGCTTTCATTAACTCTTTTATCAGTTCTCCAATCCTTTTCTCCATGTGCATTGGTTGACGTCGAGGATGTTGCATTATTGGGCCTCCTGTTATCCGCATCTCATGTCGAACTAAGTTTGTAAATCCCAGATCGAATTTCGATGCCATAAAAATTCCGCCGTATTCCCTGATCATTCCTTCAATATCTTTATTATTGTCACCTGCAATGCCACTAGTGCTTTATTTATTCTTTCTTCATCAGTGTAAATTTTGTTTATCAATGATGTTTCTATATTATTGATTTTCACTAACTTTACTCCAAACTCTCATTGTATCAATGCCCCCTATAAATTCGAGTTTGATCTCTTTTTCCACTAGTACTGTGATTATTTTGGTCTTCTGATTCCATGTGGCCGGTATAGTCATGTATGCCATTGCTTCTTCGCCTCCAGTTGAAAAAACTCTGTATAATAAAATTATACTACGTTGAAGTTCTGGTTTGCCTATTTTTTCCCATAAAGTCTTGCTCATGACTGTTACTGATGCTCCAGAGTCCCATAACATCTCTGTTTCGGCATTATTCAACATTATTTTACTCCAATTTCTTCCATCTTTCGTCTGGTACATCTCTTTTTCTGCCTCGTCTCTTCATCGTTCATTTCTTCTTTCACAATTTATTGTATTGACTTCACCGACGAAATGAAACCCATGAAGTCGCTGATGTTTTTTCCGTCTTCTCTCAATATTGTATATTTTTCAGGGACATTGTATCTATCTTCCATGTCGCTGTGAGCAGTTCTGAAATCCTGGCTGTTCTTGGTGTAATCTCTTCTTTCCGATTTTGTCGATTTCAAAATGGCGTTGATATTTTGATTTTCGGCGTGGTCGCCAGTTAAATCCATCTTTAAATTACGCAGCAAAAATTTGAAACCAACAATATATATTTAATCAAAGAATTTAAGTTTTAATTTTTTTACAAAAACCGTCGACTCCATATTATATCTAACTGAAGGAATACTAAAAATAAATGTGCAATAGCTTTCCTCCTAAAGTGTTAAAAAAACAAATGAATCGTAATGAATACTATTTAAATTAACGAAATCCTTTTATTTCACAAGATTATAACAAATTAAATTTCATTACATCTCCCCTAGATTTTCAGAATTGTATGCTCTAAGACAGTGTTTCTCAAACTATGGGTCGCGAAAGAATTTTTGGTGGGTCGCGATGACTAGAATAACTAGAGTTAAATAGAGTTATTCTCATTAAATAAACATTTATTTTAAAATTAATCTTTGTCATGTGGGTCGCAATAAAATTTTTGGCATGAAATGTCAAAAATTTGGGTCGTGATCAAAAAAGTTTGAGAACCACTGCTCTAAGAAATATATATGTATTATATCTCGGATTTGTGATGTCATAATAACTAGCTTGACAGTTTGCCTTCTTTTTAATTATCTTTCCTGGAATCCGTTTTTGGTCGTATATTGTTTTATGATTTCATTTGACCCACACCATATTTCCTTCTTCAATTTTCGTTTCAATTTGATTCAGTATATGTTGCACTGATTTTAAATCATCTGAAGTTTGTATTCGTCGGTTATTACTGAAAATAAAATTAAAAAAATGATCATTTTCACGCAAAGGTGTTAACTTAATCTAATAAGAACCTTCTTTAATTGAGCATCTACTTCCTTCGACAGTTGTCTTAATAAATTTATAACTTTTACGTACAATTACGTTACCAGATACGCGACTGACAACTCTATATTTCGTTTTTACTATTAACTTACCATCTCGAACTAATTAAATTAAATAAAATTACTCATAATAATTTCACTATGCGCTGTCGTTTTACAAAATAAGTCACACTTTATTTGACTCCTAATCATTATTCTCGAGGGCCTTGATCACCCACTGAACCACTGAAACAGTATCCATTAATATCTTAACTTTATTAAATTCCGATTCAACGACATTATTGATGTCATTCATACTATTTTTTAATTTTACAAAAACTTTCAAGTCTTAAACTGAAATGATACTAAATAATCCTTCATTATAAATTTTTAGATGTAATAAGAAATTTAAATAATGTAAAATACGTAAATAAAGTAATACAATAATATTTAGAAATAATTGCGTAACTATTTTTTTATAATAAAAATTTTGAAGCCGTGCTAAATTATAACTGTAATATTATAATTAAAAACATATTTTGAATTCCTTGTTTAAATATCTAAAGATTTATTTATAATAATCATTTGTAATCTTCGCTTCACAGTTTAATCATGCACTGTAAAAGAATTTTAAATTCAGCGTTATTTTTTACAAATAGAAAATATTCTACAAATTTAAAGCATTGCGGTATTGAAATCTTAAGAAATCCTCGTATAAATCGAGGTACTGCATTTACACTAAGAGAACGTCAATTGTTGGGACTACAAGGCTTATTACCTCCAATTGAGTCTCCACAAGCTAATCAGGTTGTTCGAATTCTTGATAATCTCAACAATTCCTGTGAAAACGACCTTAGCAGATTTAATTATCTTATGTCCTTGCAAGATAGAAATGAAAATTTATTTTTCAAGGTAATATAAACATTTTGGCAAATTTCGAAATTTTATTTGTCATAGACTGTTATGGAAAATGTTGAATATTGTATGCCTTTAGTATACACTCCTACTGTTGGATTAGCTTGTAAAAACTATGGATTGGTATTTCGTCGGCCTCGGTAAAATCAATTATTTTTCAAATTAAATAACATAATTTGCATATATTTTAAATAAATAACTAAAAATTGAAAATTTGATAAATTTACAGTCAAGTGTTTTAGATTAAAGTCAATCGTTTATATTATTTTAACTATTTTCAAAACAAGAACTATAAACATATCATGAGTCACTAATGAATTATGATTGAAAGTGCGTTATCCGGGGGATTTTTTTAAAAGACATTGTGTATCATCTGTTTTTAAATGTGAAATGCATGTAGGAAGCGAAAATGTAACAATAGAAAACTCGGGACACAATGGGAACTTCATACCTTAATTTCGTCTGCATATTTCGGATTATTTTACCATTAACCCCAAGTTTTAAAATAAATTCACAAGAACTCCTTACAATAGACTATCCTATATATCACCTCACTCCGCGTCCACTTTAAAGATTTTAACTAGCAGTAATCTCATGATTTAAAATTTCAGTAAAATATTGCATTTCTTAAATTTCTTTTAAATTGATTTCACGTTTTATTTCTCTATTCGTAGCTTTATTTTATTTCACTTATTCAAAGATTGTAAATATTTGTTATGTTTATATTTGATTTTTCAATAGAGGACTTTATATCACGATTCACGATAAAGACCACATTTCTGATATTTTAGATAACTGGATGGAAAATGATGTTAAAGTTAATATATTTATTATTTGAAATTGACAACTCATTGTTGTCAGATTATAGTAGTAACCGATGGGGAGAGAATTCTAGGTCTCGGTGATCTAGGAGCCTATGGAATGGGCATACCCGTTGGTAAATTGAATCTCTATACAGCGTTAGGTGGTATTAAACCAGACCAGTGTTTACCCATAATGCTAGATGTCGGCACAAACAACAAACAGTTAATAGAAGTATTATTCACACCTTTACAATGCTTCAAAAACAAATGCTGTTTAGGATCCAAATTATATAGGGTTACGTAAGCCCCGAACTGTTGGATCCGAATATGAGGATTTTATTAACAGATTTATGACCTCGGTAGTGGAAAAGTAAAGTTTTTCAAAAATTCCCTTTAAATTGAGAAAAATCTAGGTTTGGACCAAATGTTCTCATACAATTTGAAGATTTTGCTAATCACAATGCTTTTCATTTTCTTAATAAATACAAGGATGACTATTGCACTTTTAATGACGATATCCAAGGTATATATTTTGATGGCGATATCCTGGTTAAAAGCGCATAATAGGAACGGCTGCAGTCGCTCTAGGAGGACTTTTAGCATGTATGAGATTGTTGGAAAATCGATTAAGTAATCAAAGATTTTTATTTGCTGGCGCTGGAGAAGTATTTTTATTATTTTGTATTTAATAATTATTATGTATTAATATTTTAATTATTTTATTGATATAATAAAAGTTATTATTATTATTATTATTATTATTATTATTATTATTATTATTATTATTATTTATTATTATTATTATTATTATTATTTATTATTATTATAATTTATTATTATTATTATTTATTATTATTATTTATTATTATTATTTATTATTATTATTATTATTATTTATTATTATTATTTATTATTATTTATTATTTATTATTATTATTATTATTATTATTATTTATTATTATTATTATTATTTTTATTATTATTATTTATTATTATTATTTATTATTATTTATTATTATTATTATTATTATTATTATTTTTTATTATTATTATTATTATTATTATTATTATTATTATTATTATTATTATTATAATTATTATTATTATTATTATTATTATTATTATTATTATTATTATTATTATTATTATTATTATTATTATTATTTATTATTATTATTATTATTTATTATTATTATTTATTATTATTATTTATTATTATTTATTATTATTTATTATTATTATTATTATTATTATTATTATTATTATTATTATTATTATTATTATTATTATTATAGTGTATAATTTTCTAAATAAAATTTTTGGAATTATCTAGTGATTTGCAAACAGATATTAATGTTTTAACGGATGAGAATCCTAATATGGTGGCAGCGGTAAACACCGACGCGATCACTGAAAGATTGTTACCAAAATTGTTTTGTCATGGAGATGACATGGAAAAATTCATTAGAAAATTCAATTAGGATTTCAAGCCAGGTTACGAATGGAATTTGATTTCGAAAGAGGCGTAATAAAGGATTTGTAAAGCTTATTGAATTATAAAAGAAGAGGCGAAGAGATTGAAACATATTTAAAAAAAGTGGAGGACCTTGTTGACAGGTTGTTTGAGAATAAAGAATTCATCAAAGAGAAAATAATAGCAAAGATGTTGATAATATGTGCTGAGAATAAAGAAGTTGAGAAAGAAGCAATATTGCGGAAAATAAAAAGCACAAAGGAGATAAAGGAAACATTTATTCTGATGGATAAAGTGGACAAACAGAGATATCAGATCAACGCTATGAAAAGTTATGCAAGAGTGGCCTATCAGGATCCACAGAGAAGAGGACAATACAGCAGAAAGATGAAAGAAAAGAAGGCAGGCGACGAGAAGAACCAGAGTGCTAACTATGTGACAAAATAGGCCACACTAAAGTAGACTGTCCAGTAAGAAGTAAGATAGAGTGGTGGACGTGTCACAGAAGCGGGCATATAAGTAGGAATTGTTCAGATAAAAAAGTGCCAAGATGTTTTGGTTGTGTCGGAAAGAAGGTCATATAAGAAGGTTATGTCAAGAAATACAGTGTAAAAGATGCAACAGAGATGGTCATAGATCTGAAGAATGTTATACAAAGTCGAGTTACAAGAAAACGATAGAGAAACAAAGACCGACAAAAACAGATACAGTCAAAATAATGGAATCGAGGAAGAAGAGGAAATGGAATCGTACGTAGAGACAAATGAAGATAATTTTAGTAGGCAGTACCCAAACAGCAGGGCTCCATCAGTAGAGGAGTTCGTTGGAGCCATATACTAACAGAAAAGTGGATGGGATATCCTCAAGGGGTAGAGAAGTGGGAGAATGTAGGAAGGGTAAGTGAGAAAGTTTAGAGGTTCCTAAGGAGTGAAAAGTTTGAAGAGGAAGTGGAAAGAATTGGAACAATTGAAACGGAGCAGGAGGTAGAAATTGTGTATAGCAAGCTACAGGGAAGACCTAGCGTAACAGTAATGATGAATGGGGAAATATTCGACTGTTTAGTAGACACCGAAACACGAATAAATATAATGAGTATGAACTGTTTCAATAAGTTACGAGGACAATAATTGATGAAAAGCGACTATAAGTTACGATGTAAAAACGAAAGTACGATAGCGACAATAGGAAGAACAAAGGTTCAATTAACTATCGGAGATATTTCTAAGGAAGTTAGATTCATTGTGGCGGAGAAAGTGACAACAGAGGTGATTGGAGGAGTAGAATTACAAGAAGCATTTGGATATAGGCTGGCAAAAAAGAAAGATATCGAATCTAGTGAAAAAGACAAGAACTATATTTGTAACATTGAAACGAAATTCGGCTGACTAATAAAGGATGGAGAAAGATTGACGCGAGCGTTGGAACTCCTAAAGATTAATAAGGATAGTAAATTAAAGGACATATTAACGAACAGTGGAAACGTGTTTGTTGCAAATAAATGGGATGTGGGTCGCACATATTTAGTAAAACATGATAATTACAAGAGGTGGACCGATAAACATTAAACCATATCGTCAACCATTAAATTTGGGAAAAGAAATTGAAGAAACAATACAAAATTTGTATGAAAACTGGATTATACGGAAAATGCAACTCCCAATGTTACGCACGTTAATCTGTGTGTGGAAAAAAGAGAAAAGGTATATTAGGCTATGCTTGGATTTCAGACAGCTTAACGCAGTAACAGAGAGGCAGGCATTCCCAATGCCAAACATAGACGAGATGTTAGATGTGTTAGGAGGGTCCGTTTATTTTAGCTCAATCGATCTTGGTAATGCATATTACCAAGTGAAGTTAGACGAAGAAGCGCAAAAGAAAACAGCATTCTCAACAAAGAAAGAGCAATACTGTTTCAATAGAATGTCGTTCCGAATTGCTGCAGCACCAAGTACGTTCCAGGAAATAATCGTTGAATACAGAAATGGTGTTAATCACCAAAATGTAGACATGGTGTCCAGAACTAAATGTGAAACGTGTGTTCAATGTCAAATGGCCCACGAAGAAGCTAAGAGAGGAAAGATAAAAACTAAATTACTAGACTCGATCAAGAAGATAGAAGCACCAATCAACAAGGAAACTTAGAAGAAGAATTACGAAAGAAAACGATGATACCAGAAAACGGGATACAAGAAACCATAAAGGAAATACATAGACTATTGTGTCATGCATGGAGTCGAGAAGATAGCTGATTATATGAAAGATAGATATATTGGGAAAAACCTGTGGAGTCAAATTCAAAAAACTATTCGAAGTTGTGAGACTTGTCAAAAAACCAAGACTATAACAATTACAATGAAGGAACCAGTAAAAAACCTAGAATCAACCGAAATGTTCGAAATTTTATTCGTGGATATATGTGGACCAATGCAAGAAACAAAAGGACGTAAGAAATATATATTGGCTATAATAGACCAGTATAGTAAGTATCAAGTCTTGACAACTATAACAAGACAAGACGAGGAAACAATAAAGAAAACGATTTTAATAAAATGGATTTTAAGATTTGGGTGCCCTAAAGGAGATAAGAGTTGATTGTGGAAAGCGTTTGAATCAGGAATGATGAGAGAATTCAAAAAGATGCTTGATATTAAGTTATGTTTTTCGAGTCCATACCATCACCAAACAAATGGACAGATAGAAAGGCAATTCAGGACAATACGAGAGTTGATAAATGCTACTTTACGAGACAGAAGAAGACGGATTGGGCAGAGATACTACCAGAAGTCGAATTTACATTAAATGCAACCAAACAAAAAAACGACAGGAAAAAGCACAGCAGAGATAGTTTTTGGAAGAAAGATTAGCAGCGAAAACGGTACGAGTCAAAAGGAAAACAAGTAAAGGAAGAACAAGAAGAACAAACAAGGAGGAAATTCAACGGTAGGAGAAGATGTGTTAGTAAAATTAGAAACACGCAACAAAAGCCAGGACAGATATGAGGGACCATATAAAGTGATCGAGAAATTGCATGACAGACGATATATCTTAAGAAACGAGAATGGTAAAAAGATTGAAAGAAACGTGGACAAACTTAAAAAATTTCTTAAGGAGGGGGATATGAGGAAGTTGATAGATTCTTAAAGATGTAATTTAGAAATTTTGGTAAATTTAAAAAATATTTTTATTGAAAAATATTTTAAAAAGAAAGATTGAAATTTGTTTAAATAACAAACAAAAGGAAAGACAAGTTTTGAGTGCATAATTTATTAAACAAAATTTATGGAATTATCTAGTGATTTGCAAACAGATATTAATGTTTTAGCGGATGATAATCCTAATAATTATTATTTATTTTATTATTATTATTATTATAATAATAATAATATTATTATCATGTTTAATTACTGTCCAATGAAATAAGAGTTTGTAGGGAACCTCATTAAATCTTAGAACTTTTATACCAACCAAGTAAGCTGTCAAAATTTTAAGAAATCCATCGATTATCCTCTCGTGTCTCTTGATGAAGCGCGACCTGTTCATTATCATAATTACCAATATCATGAATCACCATGCCATCCCCCCCTTAATATATTCCCAGCTTGCCCATAATAATAATAAATAAATGCGCACCAATAATATCGCGCCATTCTAATTAACGAGACACAAAATTACTGGATCAATAAATAATACATTTGCACTGTGCTGTCATGCAATTGGTTCGTGCATCAATTAATTTGCATTAACAAATGCTGTCCAGGTCCAGCAGTGACAATTAGCCTTTACCTTATTGATTTGTGATATATCTCAAATGCTTTGTTGGAGCAAATAGTAATTAAACACACAATTGTTGTCATTTGATAATTTGTAGATCAATTTACTATAATGCTATTCTCAATCATAAAATACAAGTTATGTATATTTATTTTCTGAATTTCTATTTCTAAATGTCAATATTCAAATGTTAATAATCAACATTTTCTCCCTCCATTTATGGAATCAAGTAATGAAATATATGATATCAACTTTGATTGGCTCTTTCAATTTCATTTATAGATTATAATCTGTCAAATTTGTGACCTTCTAAAACAGTTTTACGGCGTTCGCTACGGTCATATTTGTTTTATTGTTAAAGATTTCTCTCGGCCATAAAACGTTTCCAACAACAAAAAACTATCACAGCACTTATTTCAATTCACATATTGATAATCAACGAGTTTCAGCCAATCGTCCCTAAAGGTGTGCATGAGCACACTATCACATTAAAAGTCACTATAGAATAATACAAAAAGTTAACTTCTCTATACATTACTATAGAAAGTAATGATAAAAGTTTACCTCTATTTTCTGACTCAGACATCGATTTAAGTGATAAATCAAGAAACAAGTGATATATAAAATAAATTATCAACCGGATTTCGTTGCAATTTATAAACTCACTTCAGTCTTCTCCAATACATTTCCATACCTACATACAAAGATTTCTTAGTAACAACTGAAAATTTTTCGAATACAAAAGTACTAAGGTGTGTCCACCAAGAGTCCGCATATCATAATGAAATCTAAATCAAAACAAATAGCAGTAACCAGCCTTTACATTCATTATTACACAAAACACCGCTGAGATACATTTCCTATAATATAAGAAAAAATCAAATCTTACATTTTATAAACATGTACATACTTACTTTGATTTCACACTGATGTTCTCATTGTTAGTGTAATGAGATACGCCTTACACTATAGAAATCTAAAGTGGTAGAAAAATAATATACTGCACATCAAAACACATACTAAAAAACACATGCAAACTTTCGATTCATAGAAATGCGCCGCTGAGATAAGTTTCTATAATAACTTTATTTTAGACAATTTTTATAAAAAAAAGATCGATGAAAATGTTTTTAAATGTATTTTTAAATAAACTACGTCAAATTGTCATGAAAATGACGAAATGTCATCGTAAGAATTACTTTTGAGTTAAAATTAAGTTAAATATTCATTAGAATTTCTGATATTTGTTTTAGATATATTTTAGAAAAATACATTTTTGGCGATTGATTTAATTATAATTCAATATTGATTTAACTAACATTATAATCAAAATATAATCAAAATAATTCCAAAATAATTATAAAATAAATTTCATAAAATTCCTTAAAACCTGAAAATTAATTAAAAATAATTTATAATACAAATGTTGGCTAATCTCATATCTGTATGGATCAAAATTTACTTAAAATTAAACATCTTGCCTGAAAGCTATTTATAATGAAAAATGAAATTCATTAAATTGACGAGTCACCAATTGTAGAACAATTGCTGTACATACTTACCACCACTATAGAAAATGTATCTCAACCGTTTTTGGTGTAGATAATTATTATTATAATTATTAAGCCTTTTTAACATCATTAAATGATCTTTGTTTGAAATGAAGAAATAAATTATCAAAGCATATTGATTGGAACTCTTTTCCTTTTTTCTAGATGAGCTTTCTTTTGGACTGTCCACGCATTCTTATAAAATTTAGTTTTGAGATGAGCCCGAGATAGTTCTTTGATTTAAATGGAGGACTTGAAAGCCTCAGAATTTGATTGAGGACAATAAACTCTTTGACATTGCGGCAAAAACAAATAATTTAGCACAAAATGTTTTACGGATTCTCATCTGGGACATAGTGGCTTTTATCTGAGCAAACTTGGTATCCTTCATTCTGTAAACCAGTGAGTGTAAAGTTGCTTCATCATCCAATACAAACTCTTCACTTTCTTAATGCTGAATATTTCAAATTTACTATACTTTAAAATTTGACCGTCTTCAGTGGTACTGTCCTGACAAAATGACTGCAATTTTAATTACAACCTTAACATAAGTCCTATAGTACTAAATTATATAATTCCCAAAGTTATTGATGCTCAATCTTTAAAAAAAATAAAACGAAACAAGCGAAAGTGATATAGTAAAACAAGGACAAATCTTATATACAAACTGGAAACATAAGTTATTTATTTAAAACCGAAAATTTCCAATGACCTTTGTATTATAAACCTTTATGTGTAAATTCAAAAATCTTGTTCTAAAAATGAAATTTCAAAGTTTTGATTACGTCATAGTCTCATAAAATAGAGAATTTAATATCATGCAATCGAGTCTTTGAAGCTCTTATTTAAAATCGATCATTTCTTTTTAAAAAAATATTACGTAATCACAGTCAAAAACAGAAATTAAAGTATTGCGCTATCGGTGATTAAAATAAAATATTTAATATTATACAATCACCGAATAAAACAAAAATTAAAGTATTACATGATCGAAAAATAAAAATTCCAATATTACATAATCATCTATTAAAAATTTAAAATATTACATAACCACAAATTAAAACAAAAATTAAAATATTAAACAATCGGTGATTAAAATAAAATTTAAAATGTTACATAATCAACGAATAAAACAAAATTTAAATTATGACACAATCAACGATAAAAAATTACAAATTACGTAATCATATATTAAAAATTTCGATCGTTGCGTAATCACTGATTAAAACAAAATTAACAATTTTTTAATGGGGGTTGTCAACAAACATGGGAAGGGAGTAGAGGATTCCTATAGATTCTAGAGAGCACATATCTATCTACTACAGATAAAAACAGATAAAACGACAGAATATAATTCTATTCTTTCGGGAAAATTCAATTTCAGATTATATTGATTATCGCATTTATTTACCCGTCTTTCAAACCTTTTTTTGCATTTCAGGCTTCTGTAGGCATTGCCAATCTTCTTATAAAGTTAATGATGGAAGATGGAATAAGTGAAACTGAGGCTATTTCCAAAATATTCATGGTCGACTCGAAAGGCTTGTTAGTAAAGGTGCATTGATAGACAACTGTTTTTTTCCCGTTTTTTCAATATTGAATATTTTAGAATCGATCTAGCGAAAAATTGATTGGACATAAGGTAAAATTTGCACACGATATTCCACATATTGAAGGACTTAGTGAAATTGTGGAATCTATTAAACCAACAGCGCTAATTGGTGAAATTTATTCTAGTTTATTTATATTTATATATGTTTAGCAAACATTTATTTACTTTCACTTTTTTTTCTCCCTGGTAAACTTTCTTTATATTTATCAATCATTAGTGACGTTTTCAGAATTACAGGGCCTTGTTTGACGTTTAAATTTGATCCACGACTTTGTAAAATAAAAGCATATATACAATGCCAATTAAAAAGAAATCAGAGGTGAAAATTGAAAAAGTTCTTATAATATATATATATACAAGAGCTCGTAAAAGCACATATATCAGTGAATGTTTCAGGTACATAAAAGAGTGCATAGACATGAACTCAGTTTATAGAAGCGTACGTATAAGAGCTCATATTCATTAACACAAAGTAAATGAATAAAATGGTATATATAAGAGTACATATACAAAAGCAAGGTTAAAAATACACACATAGAAATACCTATACACGTGCACATTTAAGAGTACATAAAAGTAGATGTTTTAAGTACATATATAAAAGTACATATACAAATATATATATATATATATAAATGCAAATAAAAGAACATATACTAGAGTTCATAAAAGTACCAGTGAATGATTTAGGTGACACGAACAAAGAAGGAATAAAATATCCTCAAATAGAATGATTGTATTTCTTTAAAATAAGCTATAATAGTTAGTTATTTTTTAGAAAAACCTCGGATTAACTTATATTGGTTTATTATTTTGAAATACTGCATTTTATTTAGTGACATTTTCAAGCTTAAAATATTGACGAATTTGGAAAAAAGAATCCAAACAAGAACAAATGTCTTGAAATTCTTTATTTAATACTTATCTGGTGTCTTGTTGGTGTTGGTTCATTTCCTTCATTACTTTTCCCTTAACATTCTTAAGTTCACTGATTAAATCTTATCTTTCACTTAAATACTCAATCTTCCTCACTGATCTAATGGTTCATAAGCTAATTCTCTCTCATAGGCTATTTATCCTTTATTTAATGTTTTGATAAAAACTGAAAATTAATGTTTTAAACTTAATAACTAGAAATAACTAGACTTGAATTGAAATGAAGTCCTAGAAATAATAAAATCTTGAATATTCATTCATTAGAATTTCTGATATTTGTTTTAGAAATGTTTTAGAAAAATACATTTTTGGTGATTGATTTAAATATTTAATTATCATTAATAATTGATCTGAAGCTTGAAGCATTTTTTAATATCATTTTGCATTCAACTCTGTATTATGATCATAAAATTATTTTAATAACAACCAGATTTATAAGTTTTAAGTTTCATCTATCTTATCATCTGCAAAGTCAGAAAATAGATAATAAATATGATAAATCGGTTCAAAAGCGTATAAAAATATTGTGATATAGTTTATTAGAATTTGTGGAATCAGAAATTAACAAATCATTTTCATTGGTTATAATATTGTAAGATAGGAAACCTAATAAAACTCAGATATTTAATTATTTGCTTTCATACTTGATAATACAAGCACTTCAACGAATTATTCCTAAATCTTAATTTTGGATCGAACGAAAAGTTATAAAAAAACATAACGCAATTGAAGCTTTTTATATTTGCACAAAAATGAATGTTCCAAATACAAGATGTGACAATTTAATTCATGGAATATATCTTTAAAACATATTCATGTCAAACATTAAACTATTGGCTAATGTCGTATTTCAAATACGACATTTTTGGAAGCAGGTTTGAAACTCTTTTTCCGGAATACTGTTTAGTAGTAGTCTCATATTCTGTTGGATATGAGTTATATTAACAAATCTTCGTCATTACAACGCAGCTTTTAATTTGGAAAATAGTCAAAAATTATAGGAAACTAAGTAAAGTGAATATTAGCAACATAAACCTGGCACAGCTCCCATTCATTCGTCAAGTTTCTATGCACAAACTTCTCAGAAATCTTTCTCATATTTTATACTTAAGAATTGTATATTAATCGAGAAACAGTTTGAATAGTTTTAAGTCTTTCATTGTTCTTTTTCTCTGTCTGCTAATGGAATCTATCCGTCACATCGTTTAGCCCATATTTGCATCTCTTGTGTCATTCGAATTTTATTCGTTTTTCATAGCATCTTCACTATATGCCACTTGCAGCAGTTGAAACGTTTAAATTGGCGTTTTTGTAGATATTCATTATTAATTGAATTATATAGATATTCATTTAATATGCCACTGCTCTATATTTCGATCCAATATTTTCCCGTCAAAGTGCACACATAGATATTTATTCTTTCCCAATAGCTAAATAATAACTAGCTTTATAACCTTGAAATTTAGGCACATAATAATTCAATAATTTTCCTACACAAATACTTTTGTGACATGGCCATTTTATGATAATTTTCTTTTATCTTAATTTCATACTATAGCAATATTTTTCTTTATTTAAGTTGAATTTTCAGCACTGCTTGTTTTTTTTATTGAACATAATTTAATTACTGAAATAAAAATAAATGTTTTATATCATTAACAAACTTGCTTCAATTTATCTCTCTGTCCAGACATTTTAAATTAAGAAAAAAACGAAAAAAGCAAAGAATGAATCATATTTGCTGATATTTCCTGCTACTTAAAGACATAATTTTTTGTTAAATTTTTTAAAGGAATTTAAGGAATCAATATCAATAAAACCATAAAAAATACTAGTAAAAGCTCTCTAAATCGGAAAATATTTTCGGAACCAAAATTTCCGATTTAGATAGGTTTTACTGTAACTTAAATTCACATTTACAAGATTGTTAGAAGCTGCTAACATCTTCTAAATTATTTTTTAAATCAGGTTAAAAAGATAACGTCATAATTCCAAATATTTATTTAATGAAATATTGTATAATTTTCAAACAAATAACTATTTATTAAAATTTCGATATTTAAAATCTCTTCAATTTAAAAATTATTTTGTTGGGTTTTCAGTTAATTTAAGTCGGTAACCTCTGACTCCTCGTGTCCTTTTAATCAAAACAATAACTACCCAACGTATATTGGAATAACAAAATTTATAATCTTTTCTCAATATTTTACAATCAATAATCACAGTTACGCTTGACCGATTCTCAGCACGGTGTTGATGCTTTAACAAAAGATAATATTCACCTTTTATTTCCTTAGGTTCTCTTGACCAGCGTTTCCTTTTTTTCTTTGATTTGATTCTTTTTCACCTTTTCGTATTCTATATCTTCTTTTCCCTAATCTCCTTAATTCGTTTTACCATTTCGACTATCTCGATTCTTCTTACCCTACCTGAGGCAAAATGCCGATTTGCTCTGATTTTCCCATTCCTTATATACTCTTCGAAATAAGGATGAAAAATGGTTATTGCCGAGCCAATCTCTCACTTGACATTTGCTTCCACATATCTGCTTCGGCTGTCACCCATAATGGTCCAACGAACAAAGATAATTAATGGCCTGTCCAGGCCTTTCTACACGCACTATCTTCTCCTTGCTCTTTTCCAATTAATCATTGTGTGAAGCTAATGGGCCCAAATCTTCCTTCTGTTTACTTTTCTTCTTGTTTACCCAGCTCGGGTTTCCTTCATCTCTCGGATTCTCCATGCTTTTCGACCCTTCCTAACCATTTTCTGATAAATCCCTAC